>PVLC010013363.1:0-14287 GCA_004027655.1 Graphiurus murinus | reverse complement strand
TATACTTCTAAGAGTGGGTTTTCTATATGATATGGTCATACAATGGTTAGCTTTTTGAGACTATTTTCTGAAGTGGCTCCACCACTTTATATTCCCATCAGCTTCCCCTTTCAATTTAGTCATTTAAGCCTGTCATGGTATCCTATGTTACTGCCCAAAAGAAAAATATGGGTCCTTGTGAAGCTTAAACTCATCTCAAATTTGTACAAGGACTTCAGCCTCAGCGGGTCTTAGAATAATTGGATGGTTATGAAAAACTTGAAATAGTGAGTATCTTGTTGGTGGGATTTTGAATTAGTGCAGCTACTATGAAGATCAGTGTGGAGATTCTTCAGAAAATTGGGAGTTGATCCACCAGATGATCCAGCTATACCACTCTTGGCTATCTCTCCAAAGGGACTGAAATCAGAAAATCATAGTAGTATATGCATGTCCATGTTTATAGCAGCACCATTCACAGTAGCCAAATTATGGAACCAACCTAAGGTGTCCATCAACAGATGAATGGATTACAAAATTATGGGATATGCACACAATGGAATTCTACTCAGCAATCAAGAAGAACACAATTATGTCATTTGCAGGAAAATGAATGGACCCGGAGAGTAATATGTTAAGTGAGGTTAGCCAGTCACAGAAAGTGAAGGGCCATACGTTTTCGCTCATATGCAGAAGCTAAGAAATGATCAGGATACCAGAGGGAAAACTTCAATGGAGTCAGGGAGGTCGTCTAGGGGAAGGGGTGGGGAGAGGGAGGATCAATGAAGGAAACACTTCCACTGACATCATGTACTTATGTGAGAATACCAATGTCAATCTCAACGCCCTGTATGGGGAAGGGGGGACTGAGGAGGGGAGGGAGCGGGGAAAGCCCACCAAGCACTGTGTGCATATATGTCACCATCACTATAAACTACATTATGACATGAGACTATAATGCACCAATAAAAGTATAAAAAAGGATTGAAATAAAAAAGAAAGAGTGTGCATTGTCCTTCAAGAAAAGGGGGAGAATAAAACTTCATGTCCTTTTTCTGTTCCTAAAAACCTAGCCAAGTTAAGGGAACAATAAGAACAAGCCTGGGCGTGAAAGTCCTGATACCTATTATCTTGAAGGCCACTGGCTTTCTCTCCTGCACACTTGGGAACTAGGGCAAGCTAGTGTTATCTGTAGAAAGCAACTTTCTTGCATGTACCCCAGGATAGTGTCCCCTTGAGATGCTGGTCACACAAGCTAACTAAGCAAGCTGGTATTGCTGATAGTACTGCTTCTGCATAAAATACATAAAACCCCTCTCAGAGGGGACTGATGCAGAACTAAGGGCACTATAGAAAGGATACGTGTGACTTGTCCAGCCTGCCACCACTGGACAAAGTGCTAGGAGGAAGAGACAAAGCAATGAGGGACAGAGTTGCTTGCTCTTCAGCCTGTCACCACTGAACTCTTCTTGGAGGAGTCACTGAGGTCTTGTAAGCTTTCCCCAATAAACCACATGCCTCCCAAACTGTCTTCAGGCACTTTCATTGGCCTGGCTGCAACCTACCCCACTGCCTTGGCGCAGCTGGGCTGTGGAGGTGACAAGTGACAATAGGTAGGTTAACATTTTTCTAACACTCAGCATAGATCGTGGATGTGTATGTATACATGTGTATTCACGCGCGTGCACACACACACACAATTTAGCAAACACCATAATTTACAACATGGATTAGTCCATACACTCTCTTTTGCTTGGAAACCACTGAAGAGGTAGCTGAGACAAGCACCTTGTGAAACCCAAATGAGTGTCTTCCTGGGAAGACCTGGTAAATGCTTCTCAAGCATTTTCCAGAATTCACACCTGGAGCATGCCAAGAGCTCTATGCTCAACACAAGCCAGTTAAACCCAGGAGTATCCTCACCGGCCTTCCTGTTAACTGACAGCTAGAAAGAACAGAATAAGCAGAGAAGGGGGCCTGTTTTCCTTCCAGAACGTGGAAGATGCTCACTGTAGGAGACTGTCCAGTAGATGAAGGGGAGTCTCAAGGTGACAATCCCGTTTCCCATTGACTCTCCCAAAGTCTTTGAAATTCAAGAGGTCATTATCTGTATGTAACACATTAAGCAAGCCCTTGACACATATTAAGGATTCTTTCCCAGAACTTGTTTGGCTATGGTCTATTGGTTTTGCTGCCAAAATATTGATGCCAAATGCAGTCACTGGTAGCAACACGGACCCAGTAGTGTGGCTTATGGGTAAAATGGACCAGGGAGCTCTCATAATGAAACCACTCCACAAATCCTCCAATTAGTGCCATTAAGCCTACCTTTTCAAAAAAAATGTGTCTCTATCAAACCTGCAGCACATTAGGAAGACTGCTATTTCATTTTTATTGTACTTTCTGGAACAATTTCTAAAATTTCCATTATTTCAGGAGAGATTTAAAACGCACTAATTGGTACATTCTGAAAAGAGCTATTAAGGAAGCTGAGAGCCCCAGCAAATGCTGGGCAGCAGCATAAATCTATCCGTCTTGGGAAACATTTAGCAAGGTCAAGAGGAGGAAAGATTTGACTGTCCTGAGGCGGGTGGGAACACTTGCCTTCATTCTTTAGGACATGATAAGGGTGGATTCAGTGGCTCGAGCCAACGCTGGAGAGGATCTGTATGCTGTGTTTACAATTACAGTAGACTCAGTTTGATTGCAGGACAAACACAAAATGAGAAAGAAAGAGAAATGAAGGCTCAAAGTCAGAAAGACCCACTGAAGCAATTGCTGGGCAAATAGGTCCTGTCCACTCCCACTCCAATTTGTTTTGGCGGGGTATCGGATATGGAACCCAGGGATGTCATACCTGGGAACTATACCCCAAGCCCTTTATTTTATTTTATTTTTTGGTGCTGGGAATTGAACTCAGGGGCATTCTACCTCCGAGCTATACCCCCAGCCCCATTTTTTATTCTTTATTTTGAAACAGAGTCTCACTAAGTTGTGGAGTGCCTCACTAGGTAGCTGAGGCTGGCCATGAACCCAGATCCTCCAGTCTCAGCCTCCCAAATGCTGGGATTACAAGCATGCGCCACCACGCCCGGTTCCCCAAGTCCATTTTATATTTTATTTTTAAACTAAGTTGCTGAGGCAGACCTCAAACCTACCCTAACCCTAAGCTTTCCAAGTACTGGGATAACAGGCATGTGCCCCTGTACCTGGCCCCTCTCCTTTTCTTTTAAAAATACCACTTCTGTGGAATTAAGGGCCCACCCTACTGTAGGACCACCTCATTTTAACTACACTTGGGCATCCATAGTGACCCTACTTCCAAAGAAGTTCCCATTTTGAGATACTGGGGGTTAGGATTTCAATGCATCTGTCTGGGGATACAGTTCAACCCCTAACAAGGCACTTTGAGGGCAGAAAACTGTTCTTTCCCTGCTCTTACAACAGGAGAACCCAGCATTAAACAAATCTCTATATAGATGGCTGCCTTGGGGGAAGGGTGTAGCTCAGTATGCCAGACCCTAGGTTTAATCCTCAGGACTGCAAGGTGGGAGGGGGAGAGGGAGGGGAGGGGAGGGGGGAGGGAAGGGGGACGGGAGAAGGAGGAGAGACCGACCTATTTTCATAGCTTTTCCTCCCTCCTTCTGGAAAAGGCGGCAGGGGAAAAAAAAAAAACCTGCAGGTGAACATGGAGCAGCAAACTTCCCCAAGATGAACCATACCTGAGCCCTACTTTGCTTTTGATTTGTCCTTGGGCCAGCGGACATGCTTCACCTGAGCTCTGTTTCTCGGCACAGCCATTTGGAAATAGCATTCTGAGTGTTCCACATTCCACACTTGGCCAAGGTCAAGACTACAGAATCATAAACAAATGCAACCAGATATGTGAGGTTTTACCTGAGGTGTGGGCCTGGTGCAAAGCAGAGAGGGCATGACTGAGCTTGAGCAGGAAGAGGGAGAAAGCCCAGAAGGGCTTTATGGGAGCAGCGGCTTGATGGAGTATGCCAGGGGAGTAGGAGTTTGACAGTCTGATTCAGAGAAGAAGGAGGTAAGAAAATAGAGGTGCCAGGCATCTATTTTTGTGACTCCCAATTCTTTGAAAACTTCTCTTAGTCCCTATGGAATTACGACACCCAGAGTCGTAGAGTTGGACAAAGCTTCCAGCTTCTTTGTCCAACTCACTGGTCCCATATCCTTTTTTCTTTTTTCCCCCAGTACCGGGGATTGAACCCAGGGGCATTCTACCTCCGAGCTATTTATTCTTTATTTTAAAACAGGGTCTCACTAAGTTGCAGAGGGCCTCACTAAGTAGCTGAGGCTGGCCACAAACCCCGATCCTCCAGTCTCAGCCTCCCAAGTACTGGGATTACAAGCATGTGCCACCACGCCCAGCTTCCATATTCTTGACTGGAGGCCTGACCCCTGGGTCCAACCTTGGCACTAACTCTTAGCCATGAGAAAATTTGCCTTTCACTGGCGTTTTGTTTTATTTAAAGTCAATTTTATTTTATTTTTAGTGGCCTTTAGCTAATCATTAACTGCTGGAAAAGTAGGTTGCATCCAAACTGGCCATCAGAAAATTTGTCCTTTTACTGGCCTAATCACAGCCCCTCTGCAGAGCATTCCGAGGTCTGGGATATTTGTTCCCAACCTTAGTCCCATGCCATCATAGATTGTGCATGGTTATTGGTTAAAATAGAGCTCACTCTTTTCCAAAGCTAAACTAAACTTCCCAATTTCTCTGTTATCTAGCACTAATTTAGACTTGAGAACTTTACCATTTGGGCTACCGTCTCTCCTGTAGCCCCAACATTTAAGGGAACAGAATAGCCTGATTTTTCTTCCCTTTGAAATTGTCACCCTTTTGCTGCCACCTCCAAAGTTTGAGCCAAATGTAAACTGCATGCCTAGATTACTGCCATGTTTCTCAAAGTGTGGTCCTTGCGCATGCCCATCAGCATCTCTGGGGAGCTTATTATGAATGAGGATTCCCAGGCCTCATCCCAGACCTACTACTTCATCAGAAGCTGCACCACTTGCATTTAGGTAGCCACCCCCCCCACCCCGACCAGTTGATCTCAAGGTGCATGAGTTTAAGGACCAGCCACCATGATCTATCTTGACGGAGGCTACCAGACTAATTTACTTAATACCTTCGCTATTGCTGGGTCTCTGCTCTAGCACCATCAATGGCTGCCAATTCCCTGACTCCTGAATGTTAAACTCCTCCACCTAGCTTTTATTTAATTTCTTTTTTATTTTATTTTAATTTATTGCAGTCCTGGGGATTGCACCCAGGGGCATTCTACCTCCAAGCTACACCCCCAGCCCTATTGTTTAGTCTTTATTTTTGAAACAGGGTCTCACTAAGTTGTAGAGGGCCTCACTAAGTAGCTGAGGGTGGCCACAAACCTGTGATCCTCCTGTCTCAGCCTCCCAAGTATTGAGATGACACGCATATGCCACCACATCCAGCTCCACCTAGTTTTGTGTGTGTGTGCGGTACTAGGGATTGAACCCAGGGGCATTCTACCTCCAAGCTACACCCCCAGCCCTATTTTTTACTCTTTATTTTGAAACAGGGTCTCACTAAGTTGCAGAGGGTCTCACTAAGTAGCTGAGACTGGCCACCCCGGATCCTCCTGTCTCAGCCTCCCAAGTACTGGGATTCCAAGTGTGCCCCACCATGCCCAGATTTCCACCTAGCTTTTAAAGCTTCAACATCCAACTCTGTCTCCAAATTTGTTCTTACCCTAAGACATGCTGCATTCTAGATGTAACAATGTATTTATTTTAAAAGCAATGTACCTTTGAGTAGGACACCTGCCTGCCTCCACCCACCCATTCTGCAACAAGCAGGGTTGCAGCAGGACCTTTAGAAACCCTGAACAGTGCAAAGTGCCTGATTGCTTTCTCCCAAATGAAAACAAAAATAAAAGTAACACTTAGCTGTAAAGCAGTTGTATAGAAGTCAACAAAAGTTTCTTTCCCATAGTGATTGCTTTGCTGCATAAAAAAGCAAATTTATCAAACTCCTTTTTTAAAAGGTGATTTCTGGTGCCACTGTGCTCTCCTAGTACTCCAAATTTGCGTCTTCATGGACTCAAAGCCTACTCACCATTGAGTGCTCTGTTTATTTTAGGAGCAAAATTGGGACAAATAAATGAATGAGTGAGCAGGCTTCTTGTTCAGAGGACAGGCATTTTGTATGTTAATAATTCTGTTTTTCCCCTTTAAATACCTGGGCAGCAGGAGATTAATAAATCCCTGACTTCAGAGCCCCTGTTCATTGTCTCTCTGATTGACAGGGGCTGTGGGCAGCATCCCAGGGTACTGAACGTGACACTGAATGCAATAATCCTTTCTCCAATGTTTGGACCTGTTGTTCACAATAGTTTCAGCCAACAGGCACCTGCTGAATGTTCAGAGATTGCCAGTGCCCCTATGTGTGGGACTCTATACATAGGCAAAGATACCTGACAGGTGAGGCTCATGCCTGTAAGACACCTCCTCAAAGTTTAAAAATGTCTCCTTTTAGAGTGAATCAATCAGTGCTCAAGGTCTGAACATCATGTATAAACCCAACCCCACCTAAATGCCAAGTACCTAAGACCTTTCATTGTTGTTGGCAGTACTGGGCAATCAAACCCAGGGCCTTATACATGCAAAGCACCCACTCTAGCACCCACCTCCCCCCCCAGCCACCTCCCCCCAAGACCTTTTAATAAAAGAAATATTTTAGCATTAAGTTTCCCCCTATTTATAAGTACCTTTTAAGCCTCCCATGTAATAAGTAACATATTTGACCCACAAAGAATGACTTCTCAGAGCTGAAGTTTTGCCTGGAGAATAATTTATGATGATTAAATGCATATCATCAATGGGACTGTGCAGGTAGAAATGCACACTTTTTTTTTTTAACAACCAAGCATATATACCAGCAAGCTGTGGACATCTGTCTAGTAACTGCTCCATGGACACACCTCAGTCAGATCCACTGAAATCACTCAGCCCTCTTTTCTTCTAAGCACATTAGTCGCCCTCCCCAGCAAGCACTCTGATTGCATGGCCCCTACAACTCACCCCTCATCAGTGGGTTGGAAAAGAGCCTGGTGTCAGGACAGCCTCCTGGCCCCAGGGGCTTGCTGTCATTCCTGCCTCCTCGTTGGCCATCCATGGTGCTCTCCTGGGCCAGCAAGCTCCACGCTCCACTTGAGTTGCTCAGAAAAGTCCAAATTCCATGCTCCTGGGAAATTCCAGTTCTGTGTTTGGCTGAACTGCACACGTCCTGGTCAGAACGTCTGTAGCAGAGAACAGTACAGGCAGGGTAATCTGAGTACTACCTGTGGTCAGACAGAAACGCGCGGGCACAGACACACACACACATAGAATACCTAGCTGACTGGAGGCTGGCCAAAGCCCACAACCGCCCCCCAGCCCCAAGTCTGCAAAGCTGCTGATGTCACGTCCCTTCCTAAACTGAGACCAATCAGGGAGGAAGCCTTGGAGTTTATCAGGAAGGAAACTCACAGTTTGTAACTTTTGCAGAGTGAGGGGAGCAGGGTGCTGGTGAAGTAAACAGCTCACTGGCTGCAACGTTGTTGCTCACACCGCTGAGGTCTGTTTGCTACTTGGGGGAGTCCTGGTGTGGAGACAAACCCCAGCCCTGGGAGCTGAGAAAGCTGCTTTTGCAGCAGCCTTGCTGAATTGCTTGCACTGGAACATGCACAGCATACCCTGGCCATCTGCACATGTGGTTTCAATTTTGCTGGGAGTGTCTTATGGAAAAATGTGTCTATATGTTACAGAAATTCAGGGTTCAGAAAGAACTATTTTCTTCCTTTCAGCAGGGAGCACTTCATTCAATGTCCTAGTTCACCCTTCCTCCACACATTTTATCTTCTCAATGAATAATGAAAACATTCATTTGGGGGAAAAATGGATTGCTGGGTGGCAAGGAGTGTGGAAGAGGCCTTCTATCTTTCCATTGTTAGTTGTAAAAATATTATTTTGTCAAGTTTTCATCAATTTGCCTGTACAACAAATTTTGAGCTTTCTGTGTATGTCACTTTTCAAGTTCCAATTTCCATTTTCCGCTGGGCGTGCGTGATGGCACATGCCTGTAATCCCAGTACTTGGGAAGCTGAGACAGGAGGATCCTAGATTTGAGGACAGCGTCAGCAACTTAGCAAGGCTCTCAACGATTTAGTGAGACCCTGTTAACAAAATTAAAAAATAAATAAAATAAGGTTGGGGGTGTAGCTTAGAGGTAGAATGCACCTGGGCTCAATCCCCAGTGCCACAAAAAAAAAAAAGACAAGCATGATGGCTTTCCCTTTTCCATGACTCCTTTGTACGCTGGTACAGGCCAGGGCCATCCCTAGACTTCCACACTGCTCCCTGCTTGGTGGACGAACAGTTTTCATCCCCATTGAGAAAGGCTCTGAGTTACTTTCAAACATAATCTGTCTGCAAAATGATTGTAGATTTATTTCAATCTCAAAGATGTAGTTTCACTGCTTTAGATTTAAGGATCCTCAGTTGAAACCTCTGGTAACCATCAATACCAATTTGGGGTGCATTTTTCATATTTTTAAATACATTTATGTGCGCAAACACATTTGTCCCTCTACATTTTAACTTAAATGTAATTACATTATATTGTTCTGTACTTTCTGTATTTATTTTGTCTGGGACATCTTTCCATTTCAGCTTATGTAGCTATGTTTCTTTATTCACGAGCTATGCTTCTTTATTCACGGCTGCATTCCATATTGTTCCCAAAGTGTTTACTTATTATCCTAACAATGCAAGCAAAACGTTAACCACATCCTTTACTGCTGCAAAAATACTGCAGTCCATATTTTTGTACTTATGGTTTTGTGCACATATGTAAAGATTTCTGGAGGAGAGATTCCTAAGAGTGAAAATGTAGAATCAAAGATATGCTCAAACACATGTGATAAATTATATGGAACCACTTCACCACATCCTCACTCGCATTTATAAATAAGAACAAACATATCATTTGTAGGAAAATGGATGGAACTAGAGAATATTATGCTAAGTGAGATTATGCTAAGTGAGATGTCTCAGAAAGTCAAGGGTCAGATGTTTTCTCTCCTATGTGGAAGCTGGAGAGCAATTAGGAAACAAAAAGGACTTTAGATAAATGAGGAAAGATAGCAATAGAATCGTGGAAGGGAGTTGGGGGAAGGATGTAGAGAGGAGGAAAAGAAGACTCAATGAAGGAACAGTTCAAATAATGCTATGTACATATATGAAGTTATTAATACCAATCTCAATAATATGTACGGGGAGAGGGAGGGAGGGGTACAATCCAGAGGGAAACACACCAAGTGCTGTGTGCATGTATATTTTGTCACTCTGAACCTCATTATGATGTATAATTGCAATGCACCAATAAAGGTATAAAAATTATATAGAACTAGCCAGGCATGGTGGTGCACGCTTGTAATCCCAGCATTTGGGAGGCTGAGACCGGAGGATCCGGGTTCTCGGCCAGCCTCAGCTACATAGTGAGGCACTCCGCAACTTCATGAGACCCTGTTTCAAAATAAAGAATAAAAATAGGGCTGGGGGTATAGCTTGGAGGTAGGATGCCCCTGAGTTCAATCCCCAGTACCACAAAAAAAAATTATATAGAACTAAAGACACACACATATACACAGAGGCATTGGTACAAGTAAAACTGGAGAATTTTGAACAAAATCAGTAGAGTGTATAAATGTTAAATTCTGATTGTGATATTATACTATAGTTTTTTCCAAAAAAGTTACCATTGGGACAAACTGAGCTAAGTGTATGGGAGAGCGCTCTGTGTTATTTCTTAGAATCTCTAATTGCCCCAATACAAATTTTAATTACAAAAAGGAGGCTACTCATTTAAAACTTGAATAAGCACTGCCAAATTGCCCTCGATCTCTATTTGCAGAATTAACTGAGAAAGTCATAAGCACACAAATCCTTAAGTACTCTATCAGGAAACATTTAAAAGAATGATAAGCTTAAACTTGTATTTGGCAAAGAGTGAGAACTTAACTCCCATCGGCTGGATGAGGAATTAAACAGAAGGGAGAGATTGGGAAATTAGATACTGTCACTATTCTTTCCTAGTGAAATCTTCACAGCACAATCACTTTATTTACTTTTAATTAAATTCCAAGAAGACAAAATTTTTTCAATATTCCAATTTAAGGTCCAAAATAACAAGAAAGGTTTCCAGGTTGTCACCCTAGTACCTGGGAAGGAATTCATCAACTTTTTTTTTTTTTTTTTGCGGTACTGGGGATTGAACTCAGGGGCATTCTACCTCCGAGCTATACCCCCAGCCCTATTTTTTTATTCTTTATTTTGAAACAGGGTCTCCCTAAGTTGCGGAGGGCCTTACTAGGTAGCTGAGGCTGGCCTCAAACCCGGATCCTCCAGTCTCAGCTTCCCGAATGCTGGGATTAGAAGCGTGCACCACCACGCCCAGCTTGAATTCATCAATTTTTAATCTCGTTATATTTATTTATTCATTTGTTCATTGTTATACTTTTATTGGTGCCTTGTAATTATTAGAGCATAGTGAGGTTCAAAGTCACACAAATAAACATGCACGCAGGTCTTGGTGTGTCTCCCTTCAGGTCCCACTCTGCTACCCGTCCCCCATGTAATAGTGACATTGGTAGTGATACCTTCATATTGCTAGAAATGGATTCTAGAGAAGCTGCAAATAAAAACTCATAAAATCGAAAGTAACTTGGCCAGGCAATTTACTCCTGCAGAAAGGTATGCAACCAACAAAAAGTCTGGTAAGCAAGCGTACCCAGCAGGCAGTTCACTCAGCTTTTCCCCCTGACACGATCCTGCCCCTTAACCTTATTGCTGAGGGCTTGGGTTCACAGAAACAAAGGTTTGACAAAGAAACCAAGTTTAAGGTACACTCTGCATTGACTGGCTTACTGCTAGGACAAAGTTTATAGTACACTCCTGGAACACCTGGTCACTCAAGAGGTCATATGCACTAAGATCCTGCAAGTGGAACATACAGACAAATGTACACAAGTTACATAATAGATACCCAGACTATAGTTATAGCCTGGAAAGGAGTACACTTTGTGATTTGCTACTTCAATAGAAAAGATTTGTCTTTATTCCTTACAATACATGGGCATAACATAATTTGAATTGTTTCATCAATTCGTCTTTTTCTTCTCATCTCCCTCCCCTGTCCCCTTCCACTATTTTACTAAGTTCCATGTGTGAGAGAAAATATTCAACCCTTGACTTTCTGCAACTGGCTAAACTCAGCATAACATTCCCTAGTTCCATTCTTTTTCTTGCAAATGAAATAATTTTATTCTTCTTTATGGCTGAGTAAATTTCCAGTGTGTGTGTGTATGTGTGTGTGTGTGTATAAAACATTTGCATTATCAATTCATCTGCTGACAGAGACCTGGGTTGGTTCCATGATTTGGCTATTGCAAAATTGTGCTGTTATAAACATGCATATGCATACATCACTATAGTTTCCTGACTTTAATTCTTTTGGAAAGATACCAAGGAGTGGTAAAGCTAGGTCACATGGCAGTTCCACTCCTCGTCTTTTGAGGAACTTCCATACTGATCTCCATAGTGGTTGTACTAATTTTCAGTCCCACTAACAGTATAAGAGTTCCCATTTCACCACATCCTCATCAGCAATTATTATTATTTGTATTCCTGATGATTGCCATTCTAATTGGACTGCGATGGAATCTCAATGTAGTTTTGATTTGCATTTCCCTAATTACTTCAAACAGCTTGGGATGCCATGTCACCATGGGTTGTTGTTCTTAGCTAGTTTTAGAAAAAAATAGCCAGAACTCCACTGCTGCAAGCTTAAGCAATGTTTTATTATTACAGGTAGAAAGAGGGAACAGCACAATTAAAGTACTATGTCAGAGGCGACCCAGTGGAGTGCCTTGAAAGTAAGACACAGAGGTCTTTGAACAAATACATTTTTATAAGAATACATTATCTCCTTTTTCCCACCCTGCTTAGCCAATATTCTTTTCCCACCAAAAGCAGGTGCAGGCCTGCCGGTTATCTCTGCTGTGTAAGCCTTTTCTGTTGGCCTTCTTTGTTTATCCTCGCATGGACAGATAGGTCTGACATTACTGATCAAAATGTGTTACTTCGTTAGCAAAATGAGGGGGCTGCATGGTAGAAGCCCGCTTTGTTCTTTGTTTTATTTTTACCCAAAGTGTAAAGCATGTATTATCTACTTATGTCCTTGGTGAGTTCTCAGCTTCTCCTTATCTCTATCTGCTAAAAGTTACTTATGTTGAAAACTTGTTTTGTAATAAAAGAAAGGCACAGGAATATAGTCTTTTAAAGTATGCAGCTTTGGGGGCTATAACTATTTTGTGTTATTAGTAATTAATATTGGGATAATATAGCTTGCTTTTTCATCTTTTAACTTTAGTCTAAACTATTGTGAGAGTCTATATCATTCTTTTCTAAGTGCAGATGTCTGTGTTTTTAACATTCAGTGTTCAGCTAGCCTAATAGCCAACTTTTAGCTGACCAAGGTCAACCTTGGCTGCAGCTCTTGGCTGACAACTTAGAGACAAAGAAAAATATTTTATTGTTCTGCCTAAGTATGAAAGCTTGTTCTTATTAACAATTAATACTGCCCTTATTAGCAATCAATACAGGCTCAATCACCATCATTGCCAATGATGTTAAATATTTTTCATATTACGTATACATATATGTATATGTGTATATATATGTGCTTTTTTGATGCATTATGGTCTCACACCATAATTAAATCATGTTGACAATATTTTTCATATATTTATAGGCCATTTGTATTTCTTCTTTTGAGGAGTGTTTATTCAATTCAATTGTCCAATTTTTAATTGGATTATTGTGTGAGTGTGTGTGTGTGTGTGTGTGTGTGTTTTGAGTTCTTTATATGTTCTAGATATTAATCCCCTATCAGAGGAATATCTGGCAAAGATTTTCTCCAATTCTGTAAGCTCTCTTCAGACCTTGATGGTTTCCTTTGCTGTGCAGAAGCTTTTTAGCCATGTCATTTATTGATTCTGGTATTATTTCCTGAGCTTTGGGAGTCTTCTTGAGGAATTTTCTACTAGTACCTACATGTTGGAGTGTTGGTCCTATGCCCCCCTCTGGTAATTGTAAAGTTTCTGGTTTAATCAGTAGGTACTTGATTTAGTTTGATCTGACTTTTGTGCAAGGTGAGAGACTGGGGTCTAATTTCATTCTTCTATTTATAGATATCCACTTTTCCCAGCACCACTTGTTGAAAATGCTGTCTTTCCTCCAACATATATCATTGGCTCCTTCATTGAAAATCAACTGCCTAGCCGGGCGTGGTGGTGCACGCTTGTAATGCCAGCATTTGGGAGGCTGAGACCGGAGGATCCGGGTTCTCGGCCAGCCTCAGCTACTTAGTGAGGCACTCCGCAACTTAGTGAGACCCTGTTTCAAAATAAAGAATAAAAAATAGGGCTGGGGGTATAGCTCGGAGGTAGAATGCCCCTGAGTTCAATCCCTAGTGCCGGGGAAAAAAAAGAAAGAAAGAAAGAAAGAAAGAAAATCAACTGCCTATAAATGTGAGGATTTGTTTCTATATCACCACTACTGAATAGGAGGATGCATTTAACTGCTTAAAGACAGTAAAGAGTTCATGAATTGTTAAGCATTGGTATGAGATACACTTGAACCACATTGTCTATGAGCTGTGATTATAGAGAAACAGGGTGGCTTACCACAACCCATAAAAGAAGAGCAGTCTTGCTAATTTCTTAGCCCTCGTGCCTGTCACTGTGTGTCTGGTTGTTCAGTGAAACTGACCCAAATGAGTTACCAAAGAAGGACAGCCTGCAGCAGATAGCGAGGCCACAATCATTCCTTCCCAGGAGCCAGTGCCTTTGCCTCAGGATCACTCAGACATCCAAGGCAGGCATCACTCACAGGTGACAAACTCTTTACTCCAGAGGTCCTGGGGAGCCTAGAAAGTCACTTCCAGTCAGTCCAAGTTGCTCTAGGACTTGAAACCTCTTGTATTCCAACCAGCCATTTTTCTTTTTTTTTTTTTTTTTTTTTTTTTGCGGTACTGGTGATTGAACTCAGGGGCATTCTACCTCCGAGCTATACCCCCAGCCCTATATTTTATTCTTTATTTTGAAACCGAGTCTCACTAAGTTGCGGAGTGCCTCACTAGGTAGCTGAGGCTGGCCGCGAACCCGGATCCTCCGGTCTCAGCCTCCCGAATGCTGGGATTACAAGC
>PVLC010013362.1:0-41947 GCA_004027655.1 Graphiurus murinus | reverse complement strand
CTGTGGGGCAAACCATTCAAGCAAGTCAGCTGAAATGTGGTCTATCTTTTTCTTTTGTTCACATTTTAACTTCTAGGACTAGGAAGCTTTCTCTAGGATGGGTTTCTCAACCTCAGCACTATTGATACTGGAGCTGGTTCCTTGTGGGGACTGTGAGGCAGAACGGTAGCCCCGCCAGGACACCCATGTCCTAATTCCTAGAGCCTCTGAATGTGTTACATGACATGGCTCAAGGAAATTCAGGTTTGCAGATGGAATTACATTTGGAAATCAGCTGACCTTAAAGTTGGGATACTGTTTTGGATTATCTAGGTGGACCAATGTTATCACAAGGGCCCTTAGAAGTGAAAGAGGAGGGAGAACAGTTGGTCAGAGCACAGTGACCACGGAAGAGAAAGGAGAGATGAGAAAGGTGAAAGGGCCTTAGCTCACTGCTACTGGCTTCAAATATGACAGAAGGGGCCATAAGCCAAGGGATGCAAGTGGCCTCTAGCAGCTGGAAAAGGCAGAGGAATAAATTCTCCCCTGCAGCCCCTAAAGGAAGGAAACCTGGTAACACCCATCTTGGTTTTTGCCCTGTGAGCCCCATGTGGACTTCTAACCAATAAACATAAAAGATAATAAACCTGTATTGTTTGAAGTCACTGAATTTGTGGTAATTTGTTCCAGCAGCAAATTTTGCTGCACACCTTGTATTGAAAAAAAAAAATAATTAGAAGGTCATCCAACACATTGTAGGATGGTTAGCAGCACCCATGGCCTGTACCTGCTAAATGCCAATAGCACTCTCCACCCAGTGATGACCATTAAAAATGACTCCAGCCATCACCAAATATCCCCAAGGGGTGAAACCACCCTGCTGAACCACTGCCCTGGGATGACTACTAGTCCTATCTATTTTTAGAATCATAGTATCTTCTCACTATCACGACATAAATGCCTGTCCAATCTCAAACTTTGGGGCCCAAACATTTCAATACCCCAATATACTGCAAAAAAACTACTTCTATTTTGAAAAAGTAAAGGAAAATTTTTAAAATTAAAAAAAAACAAATAGTCCACCACTCACTTTACTAGAGAAATAGCAAGCCTCCCTCTACAGGAGGGCAAGTGAGAAGGTGTAAATGGTACAGATTGAAGGCAGACCCATGTGAGGAGCTGGTCCATTATCGATAATGTTAATAACAGTCATAAAAATACTAAGGGATAATATCTCTTATTTCATCTAATCTTCAAAACAATTAGCATTCCCATCATGACCCAAAATGCAGGGGTATTGGGACATTCTTGCTGTCATTTGCAAGTTACTGTAGCCAATACTTCAAAGGTGGACACAAGGGTGACCTTTTATTCAGGAATAGAGTAAATGGAAAGTGCAGGTGTCATTCTGGGTGTCCCATAAGTGTTTGGAGACAGAAAGAAGGGTGATGAGGACCATGTACAAGCATCAGAAAGCAACTGTCTCAGTCTCTTCAAATCCTAACACCCTTCCTATTTAACTGGATGTTCACACCACTTAGGAAAACACATACACACACACAGACCTTGAGGAATTTTTGGAATAAAAATTAACTATGAAAATGCATGATGATTCCTTGCTCAAATCTGTGATACTGTTACCTCTGGATCTTTCCCAGGAGTTTTGAAAACTGTCACAGGGATTTGCCAGCTAGGAATCTAAAGGAAATCTCCATCTTCCTCTGTTCTCTGACATTGACCAGTCTTTAATTCCACAGGCTTTGGTTTCCCATTGTCATTCTCTTAATATCAAACAAATGATTTACTGTAGACCCAGCCTGGAACTCTGTTGGGGTCTTAGCCAGGCCGGAAAGACCTTGCCTCTAGATGGCACCTGGCAGAGCGCCAGGAGCAGCTGCAGGTGGTAACATCCTAGGGCTGCCCCACGCTAGAGCGCATGCACCAGCACGCCCTGCCGGTGGCCTGCCCAGGTGAGAGCTGTATGTGGGTACCTTGTGACTCAGGCCCTGCTCGGCTTTAAGAGTCTCCGCCTCTCGCCAGGAAGAAGAAAGAAGGTGGGCAGTTGCTGTTGTTGTTGTTGTTGTTGTTGTTGCTAGAGGCTTAGGTTGTTGGGGGTCTGTTGGAGAGGTACTATTGCAAGGAACGGTTACGGAGAACGAGAGTGGGGTGAGAGAAGCAGGGTTAAGAGAACGGTTACTATTACTGCTTGGGTAGTGTCCTCGATCCCGGAGAGAGAGAGGTATAATAAAAAGAAGTTTGAACCAGCAACGTTCAGTCATCGTTTTTATTGGGGCCTCACGGTTGAGGGTTCAGCCTGGGGTCCCGATAGAACTCCTTTGCAGTCCCACTTATTCCAAAAGCTTCCCAAATGACCCATTGGTCTTTGCCAACCTTAGGCACTCCCTCGTGTGACCAAATGGTCATGCTGGTGGTAGGACTGGGTCTGTCTTTGGTTCTCTTGGAGCACAAGCCACTTCTCTGGAGCCATATCACCAAAGCAACATTCACTGACAAATTGCAAACCCCAAATCTGCCTGAGGTTGCCTTGTCGGAATGACAGATTTGATATTAGTGTTTCCGTTTGGGTGCAGAATGTCCTCCAGAAGAGCTCATGTGTTGGCAATGCACCAATGTTCAGAGGTGAAATAATTGAATTGAGACTACAACCTCATCAGTGGATAAATTACTGATGGAATAATAATGTGAATGGACTTACTGGGTGGTGATATAGGCAGGTAGGGTGTGTATGTAGGAGGTAGGTCACTGGTGGTGTAGCCTTAGGGACTATATCCCAGGTCTCTTCTTCCCCCTCCTCTCTTTTTCCCTTGCTCCCCCAACCTCTTTTCCTGCTGGTATCAGTACCTGTCCTTCACCACACCCTTCTGATATGATGTTTCCACCTTGGAGCCAGCCAGGCATGGAATGTACTTCTGAAACTGTGGGCCAAATAAATCTTTCCTCCTCTAAGTCATTTTTGTCAGTTATCTTGGTCACAGAGGCAAAAACAAAAAAACCAAAAGCCTTACTAATACAATTAGTGTTTCTTTTATTTGTGGGGGATTCAGAGATTCAGAAAGAGGCTGCATGGGTGAACTGGGAGAGGCTGGGAGATAAAGTAACTGCCAGGACATCCAGAAACCCTTCCCGCAATAGACAATAACTATATCACATCCACATTATCCATAAAGGACCATTCTGCTAACGTGCATTATTTCCTTTTCCAGTTCTGCAATATCTGGCTCGCTTTACTATCATATTAAATGTAAGAAATCAATGCTAGACCCTTTGCCTTTGCGGAGTCTAATGTCAGGAATATTTCTTACTGCTTTACCTGAATTTCCCTTTCCTTTGCTTTTTTAAATTTTTTTTTATCTGCTCCAGGAGGTAATTAGCCTCAGGGTAAAAAGACAGAAATGCAACCTTGCATCAGAAAGCACCATTTGGATTATATTTTATTGATGTCATGCTCACAGCACCCCCCCCAAAAAAATGAACAGTCGTTATTTAAATTGGCTGTATGATGAAGCTGTTTATTACCTTACACTGAGCTAGACAATTGGATGCCAAACCATTTCTAACATCCAGTCCGTAATTAGGGAGAATAAAATGCAATTTCACACTGAACAAATGCACCTAAACGGCTGCTGGGATGGCAGCCCCACTGGAAACCCCTCTCGGCGCTCGAGAGCCAGCCTGCCACCAGTCCGGATGCTTTTTCAGCAAGACTAAGAGTGATTGTTCAGCAGTAAGTTCTGCCTTAGGCATCAAAATGGCAGGAAGGAAACACAAGGCAAGTGGGGCAGAAAACCTCACTAAGAAGCAGAACACTATCAAATCGGGTTGTTTGCAGCCTTCACCTCTGGATCTTTTCAAGCTAGGCTAACGAGGCCCTGGGTGGATCCTGCCCAAGTGGTTGCTATATTCATGGGGCTAGAGGGGAGAGAAAAGGAAAGAGCCTGAGGCGATTCTTCTGTCCCCATTTTAAAGACAGAAGCTGAAGCCTATGCTCAGGATGGACGGTTGATGATTTGCAATCCTAGAAAAAAAAAAAAGAGACAGAGAGAAATTTAAAAGTTGAGTCAATTATTTGGGAGAACTTTGTTCAACAAACATTTATTTAGTATTTCCTATATGAAAATGATTGTCTGGGGCAAAAAAAAAAATGACAACATGTAAGACACAAATCCTTTGTTGAAGGAGATAGATATGTATGCAAGGACTATAATACAATTCAGAATTAGATGCTTGCTGTAGGAGAGGTGCAATCAAGTGCTCCCGTGCCACCCACAATGACAAAGGGATTGGGAAATGTTTCAGGAGAGCTGGAGCATTTGAGCAGTGCCTGGGAGTCTGATAGGGCTGGTAACAGATGGAAAGGGCATGGGAGAGTACCCCAAGCTGGGAGCAAAGGCTCAGCAGCATGGGCATGCAAAGTACATCTGGGGAACAGAGAGAGCTCCCTGTGCACCAAAAGCAAAAGCTGAAAGGGTAAATAGTGCTCCCTGATATGGGTTATTTCAAACACCTAACTAAAACTATGCTCACATGTAGTGTGCACGTGCCAGTAGTTTTTGAATGCCTACTATGCGCTCACTGTAACCACCACTGTAGTAACCCCCCAATGAGTCGCAACCTTATTTTATCCTTTCTCCTTGACTTTGAGTGGCACACGTGATTTGCTTCTAACCACTAGGAAATGTCAAGGGACTGGATATTACTACCTTGATTTGATTACAATCTAAATTCAGTTACTCCCATGATCATGTTATAAGACTATCTTATAAGATAGGAGAGACAGGCTCCTGTATGGATTTCAAAGTAAGAAGTAAGCTGCCACGTAATAAGAGGGCCACATGGCAAGAAAGCATGGGCAGCCCTCAAGAGTCAACAATAGCCTCCCTCCAACAGCCAACAGGAAGGGGGAGGTGAACTCTGCCACCAGAGGGAGCGAGCACCTAAGGAGGTCTTTCCCCAGGCTTGAGACCACAGCCCCCACCAACACCTCTGTCGATAAGACCCTGGAAGAAGACCTGGAAAAACCTTGCCTGGACTTCTGGCCCACAGAAATAGTGAAATAATAAAGGAGTGTGTTTTTTTAAACTGCTAAGCTCATAGCAATTTGCTATGCTGCACAGAAAACTAATGCATTGGGCAAATAAATATTGAAAAGGATTGGCATTCAAGATAAAGCAGAGAAGGCCTCAAATGTCAGGCTGAATCCTTCAGGGGCCTCACTGTGGCCAAATACTCTGGTTTTTTTTTACAATTATGGCCACCTTATTAAATGAGCTAATACATGTAAAACCCTCAAAACACTACCTGGAAGATCATAAATGTCACAAGAATTAACCATTGTTGGTCTTGCTGTTTTTATCATTACAATTTCTTGCCATGAAGACATTCCCTTAAGAGAAACAAAATGCTGTTCCAGACAAAAGCTCTCCTGAGAAACTACTCTGATTCTGGCGTGGTGGCACAGGCCTGTAATCCCAGTACTTAGGAGGCTGGGACAGGAAGATCACAGGTTCAAGAACAGCCTCAGTAATGTAGCAAGATTCCTCAGCAACCTAGTGAGACTCTGATTTAAAAACAAAAATTTTAAAGGGCTGGAGGTGTAGCCCAGAGGTAAAATCCTCTATATTCAATCCCCACTATGAAGGAAGGAAGGGAAGGAGGGAGGGAGGGAGGTCTCTTTGGATTGATTCTAACCTTTTAGGAGCTTTGAAAATCTAAAGAAAACAACATACTAATGACCACTGAGAAAAATAGACATGTTCACAGAAACACAACCTTTTGTCTCCAGTGTCAAGAGACTTTCAGATAAAAACCAATGAGAGAGGAGGGAAGGAGAAAGAAAGAGAGGAAGGAAGGACGGAAGGAAGGAAGGAAGGAAGGAAGGAAGGAAGGAAGGAAGGAAGGAAGGAAGGAAGGAAGGAAGGAAGGAAGGAACTTATAAGGCCTGTGGGAGAAAACCCCAAGAAGTACACTCCAGACCTCTGATTTTAGCCTCAGCTCTGATGCTGGATCTTTGCAACCATCTGCTTAGGCCAATGCTAGTTTTAAGTGCCACTGAATGCTGAGCAGGGGGTGTTGTTTCCAGGGTAGAGAAATCCTCACCCTCAGCTCTGTTGAGTGATGGGTGATGTCCCATATCTCCACACTGCTCCGTGAGAAGGCCTACAACACACAGCATTCCAAGGCCAGCCACTGAAAACTCTGCTCAGACTTCCTGCACATCCCACAGGCAGTCTATGGAATCCAGCCAAGTGGTGCCAATAACCACCTGAGCTCCACCCATCCCTCTGAGTAGGCATTGCTGTATCTCCAACCTGGCAGAACTGGCACATGAAAAACTAAGGGACTGGCCCAGTCTCATGAGTGCCCAAGGTCTAAAGCACCAACAATTGCAAAGTCACCCTTCCTACTCTGAACATATCTGTGTAATTAGTCCACATATAAATGCACACTTCAGAGAATGCCCGATTCAGTTTATCTCTTTAAATTGGCAACTACATGTTCTTGGGAATCGCAAAGCATTCAACTGAAATAAAATTTTAGATTCCTGCCTGGGAAAAAAATTTTAATGGACACGGAAATATAATAAACAGTGTGTGGATCAATGAGCAAAAGATAATGTGCATGGAATTGAGGGAAAGTGAACCTCATTCCACCGACACATTCCATTCAGTCATTATGAGATACATATTTTACGTACATGTATATGTATGTATGTATGTATATTACATTCACACAGTGGCTTGAAATTAATAATCAAATTTGCACATCATTTTAATTAAATCCACATCTTTCCTGTCTCCCCAGCTGTTGGCCCGGTGTTTATGTGCAATACATCTGGCAGTCCTCAGCATTCGCCACAGTCACCCACCCGTCCTCTCCTTCCCCAGATACACCTGCTTTCTGCAGCTGGTCCCCGACAGGTGCAACGGAAAGCCTGGTTGATGGTGTTGTAAACACCCCTGCTGCTGAGCATCTGTGAGGTAACAAAGGGCCCAATTCTAACTTCAATGCTCCTTCCTACAGTACAAGTGAAAAAAACACTCTGTGTGAGCTAAACATGCCGGAATCTTCATCACTTTCCCACTCCAGCAAGAAATGCTCCAGGTCAACTGGGCGTCAACAGCTGTGCTACCTTCTGAGTTATTAACAAAGGTCCCTGTGGAAATCTGGGCCTGGTCATTCTTGGTTTCTCTGAGCTCCCAAGCCCTCAGCCAGTGGCCTGGATGCTCCATCCCTGTCTGCCTAATAAGCAAGGCACAGATCTCCTCATGGTCCCCCAGTTTGTGACCACTAGCCACCTGGTTTTGATCGGGGAGCCTGCAGACCAATGCTTCCCACAGTACTTCCAAATGAAAAACATATGACGGCTACACATATTGTGAGAATTACTATTTTGCAATCCCTTGTTGATAGAGTGGTAGGTATTTCAAAGCAAGAAATGCTCAGAATACTATTCGGCATCATTTGGGTTTGTTTTGGTTTGGTTATTATTCCAGGCCCTGAAGTTTGGGAAGGGGTTCAGATCATTTTTTCCGGTGGTGATCTGAAAAATATCTCATGCTATACTGGAAGCATCCATATAATTAGTCCAGATATAAATACAAGCTCTAAAACTACACTCCGTGGCACCCAGGTTAATGGACTGATGCAATAAAACAATAGGTTACAATAAGGAATTTCAATACAATTAAAACCATAAAGCTAATGATGATCTGTTTCAAATGAAGCTCTAGATGAAAATAAGACACTAAAAGTCACTTATTCATTAAGCAGTTTTTGGTTCCACTCACTGAAGTTCACAGAGGGTGTTAGCCATCTAAAGTGTAAGAGGCACTGTGAGTCAAACACATACAGATGACCCCCGTTCCACTAGTTATTTCAGCACTCCTGTATCTGTGCCAATGCACAAGTCCACAGACGCCTGTAAGGCACAGTTCAAGTACCACTCCACAGTCTTCCTGTAGCCTTTTAATCCACATTCTAGGACACTCTATGCAGCCCGGAAATCTAGTTGGTGACCTGAGATACACAGAAGCTAGGTTAGGACGCCCAATGATGCTCCAGACTTGCTTGAAACAGTTATTCCATCACAATGTGACCCTTAAAGAACCCTAGTTTTTCCCAGATAGTTCCCACTACCCAGGGCGAGTCTAGTCCCTGCATGAACTAACTCTTCCATTCCACATTTTTCACTAAGTAAAAGCACTCGCGGTCCTTTCCTGCCTTTCTCCCTCTCAGAACTTCTTACTAGTATTGCTGAAAATAGGAGGTAGATGGAATGAACACACTTATCTGCCAACTGAACACAAGAGAGTTATGTCCAACTCTCAGTAGAAAGACGTAGAAGTGTCTACCTACAGGGAGAAAAACCTAGAAGTTCAAGAATCTGTGTTTTATCCTTCTAAGGGCACGGATGCCCAGAGAAGAGGAAATTCTTCCACATTCTTAGTGCCTGTTGCTTGGGTGAGCCCAGAGGATACATCTCTGGGCATAAAAGACAACCACATCCAGCTGGAGCTTTCAGCAGAACACATCTATAGGCAAGTGAAAGCGCTATCTGTGGTTTCCTTACATAAAATGCTTTGTAATTTCTGTCTTTTAAAAATACTACCCACCTAAAACCTTAATGCTTTGACAAGCAAGTCATGAAAATATAAATAAATACCGTTTGCTCTCTTCTCCCTGGCCTGCATTGTGATTCAAGACAGAAGACTGATTTGAACGCTTAGCCTTTGCGTTGAGGGTGGGAGGCCAGAGCTCGAAATATGCTCGTGTTATGCTTGCTATCATGGGGCTTTCGCTGGGCTGGGTAACTTCCCTAATGGTTCTACCCTGCTCCTCCCTCCTCTGGGCCCCAAGAAGCTGACATCTATGGGCCACAAGTCAGGCTCCCTGACCCTCTGGCTTTCAGTTGGTTTGTCCTATAGCAAGCAGTGAAACGGAAATAAAAATGCTACTCCTGCACAATGCTTCTTCTAGTCAAGTGCCTATGGAGGAGTAGTGCATGCTAATCAGGTCCTGGGATTTGTTTTAGTCCAGTGGGGTAAGACACACAGGCACAGAAATGACTGTCATAGAGGGAGAAATGTTTATACTCACAGAGGCTACAAAGGCAAATCACAGGAAAGGGTGAGGGGAAGCCCCAGAGTCAGTTAGAAGGCAGGGACAGCTGGGAGAAGTTGGGCAAGAGTCTATATTGTGGATTCCACTGCAGGGCACGGAGAAGCAGGGTAAGCAGGTTCAGGATTGACCATTTGGAACAATTTCAGTAGGTTCTGGGTATTGTCCTAGTTGTCTGGTACCTGGACAAGGGGTGATTAGGGCAGGTGAATAGTTGCCCAGAGTGTGAAAGCCCAATAAAGGAGGTGGCTGGGGTCTGGGCTCTGCATTGGTTGGTTTGCATATGAAAGGGGAGCTCCCAGTGGAGCAGTTTATCATCTCTAGGAAGTGGCTAACCCTGGGAAGGCAGTCCCTCCAGGGTCAGGAGGCCCCTCGAGGTCAACACATCAGAAGACAGACAATAAAGACATGGTCAGTATGCTGCGCTCCTCTGCTAGGCTTGGACTCCCTTCGGTCAGCTTCCATGGACTCTGGCTCCATCCTCTGCCCTGCTTCAGCCTCAGGCAATCATTTCCCCAGGTCAGAGTCCTTCAACTCCATGTGTAACTTTATAAATAGTCCCTTATTCAACTCTCCTCGAATCCCAACTTTGATTGGGCTATTTATTTCCTGCTAGGATCCTCGCTGATACAGTAAAAAAAATCATACCTAAAAGCAGATCACTAACCCACTAAAACCTAGACTTGAGAAACCTAAGAAAAAGATTTCTTATCTAACAACAAACACTATAGAAATGAGATGTTTGAGAGAGGCCTTGCAAGCCATGGGGACTATCACCCACTTTCTCCCCCTTCAACAATACCCAGGCACTGTTGTTAGAGGAACTAATGCTATCCTGGCTCTCCAGAATGATCAATCTAGAAAGTGCCCTCTGGGATCTCCCTATTGCAAATGCTGTTGGGGTGGGGTGACGACTGTTCAATGTGTGGCAAAAGGTAACTTAATTAACTTGTGCCATGGACAGTGGTACAGCAGTTGATGGACTTACTAGTAGCATCTCATTACATATCCACAATTCTCATGTTTGGTTGTAAATCAGAATCACCTAAGAGATTTCTAAAACTACAGATGATCCAACTCCAACTCTTGACACTCTATGCGCCCCAGGTGAAAATGTTTTCTGTTGAAAACTATGAGTCCCAGGTGGGGGCACCTCTCTCATATCTAAACTAGTCTTCTCAAGCTTAAATATGCAGAGAATCACCTAGGAGTCTTACTAAACGGCAGGTTCTTCTTCTTTTTCTTCTGATTGATTGATTGATACTAGAGACTGAACTCGAGGGCATTCTATTTATTTCTCTTTTTTATTCTTTTTATTTATTTATTTATTTTTATTTATATTTTATTGCTATTGTTTGTTTGGAAACAGTGTCTCACTAGGTTGCTGAAAGCCTCATTACATTTCTGAGACTGTCCTCAAACCTGTGATCCTCCTATCTCAGGCTCCCCAGTACTGGAATTACAGGCATGTGCAATGCCTGGCATTGAATGCAGATTCTAACTCGTTATGTTTGGGGTAGGGCAATGTTACTGATCTTTGAACTACACTCAGAGTAGCAAAGTATCTATGCCACAATGTATTTATCCGATTTCTTATTGTTGTATATTTAGGTTCTGTTTAATATTTTGCTATTTTAAATAGCAATACAGTGAACATCCTTGGACCTACATATAAGTACAAATTTCTGAATAACTTACTTTATAATAGGCTTTTAAAGGAGAAAAATTACTGAGCCAAAAAGGATGTGAACTCTTTTTACGTTCTTAGTATAGATTGCTAAATTCATTTCTATAATGCTTAGGCCAATTTATATTCTAAACAGGCCATGTCTGCAAATGCATCTCATTGCATCCTTATCAACACTATATTCTTATATCTTTGGTTTTACCAATGTAATAGGTAGGAATGGTTTCTAGTTTCAATTGGCACTTCTTTATTAGTAAAGCTGAACTTTTTACATGTTATTAGTCATTTATACTTCTCCTGCAAATGGTCTCCAGCCTTTGGTGGACCGGCCTTAAATTATTCCCTTGTCACATGTTTTCAGCCTGAGTCTATCATTGATTTTTTCCCCCTCTTTATGAGACTCATTTCCAATTTTGTAATTGAAGTAGTAGGAGGAAATAAAAGTCTCTTTAAAGAAATTCAGTTTATTGCTAAGTTGTGAAAACACATTCCTGTCCTCACTGCAAGGAAGCGCCTCCTCTAGTCCTGCAGACAGAAATTCTACCATAAAATTAGAACTGTATACTTTTTCTTTGCCATAACATTTGTGTGTTTCAATTTGTAGCAGAAGAAGGCAGATTTTGTATTTTGTTCCTTGAGGGATGGTTGTTTGCTCGGCAGTTTAAAAAAAAATTTTAAAACAAGAAAGGAAAGGAAAAGAAATAGAAGTGAAACTCCCATCAACATGTCTCCGCACCAGAGTGAAATAACCACACAAAACATTGGAGATGTCACAGTAAAACATGGATATCTCTGTAGAAATTTACAAAATGCTGCAGTCAG
The DNA here is from genome assembly GCA_004027655.1 of Graphiurus murinus. Taxonomy (NCBI): domain Eukaryota; kingdom Metazoa; phylum Chordata; class Mammalia; order Rodentia; family Gliridae; genus Graphiurus; species Graphiurus murinus. Next base: position 30,321 of record PVLC010013362.1, on the reverse strand, counting down.
AAACACTAAGTTCAAAATGCAGTAAGGGGTTTTATACTGTGAATGAAGAAGAGTGTATTTCCCAATATCGTAAAACTGAAATATTTTAATCTTCTGTAACAAAGATGAACTGTGAACTTGATACTGCACAATACTGAAAGTTATATAAAGAATTTATTAAACACTGAATATATTCTCTTTATATATATTATATAATATATACCATATATTCCAAGAAATTTCTAACTTGATCCCTGCAACTGACTGCCTTAAAATCACATCACCTAAATGCATGATTTTTAAGACCCAGGGGCATTCTACCTCCAAACCATACCCGCAACATTATTTTATCTTTTATTTTGAAACAGAGTCTCACTAGGTTGCTGAGAGTCTCGAGAGGTTGCTGAGGCTGGCTGCGAACCTAAAATCCTCCTGTCTCAGCCTCCCAAGTACTAAGATTACAGGTGAGTGCTACCACTCCTGATTTAAGATTAATTTTTGAGGACAACTTCATACACTGTCAGTAAGAATGTAATAAAACAATCTCTTTAGAAAGCAAATTTCAGTATAGATCAAAAACCTCACAATTGCTTGTACTTTTAAACTAGTCGCTTCATTTCTGAAAATCTATCAAAAAGAAAGAAAGAAAACTAAATAGGGAGATTTTATGCACAGCAACAGCTATAGCGATGCCACACGCATAATGAAAGAATGCCAACCTCAAAGCAGAATGCAAGTTTCTTCACGCAGCATGATCACAGCCACGCAAAGCTAGAAGTCACACATTGAAAAAGAGAAGTAGAAATTCCGCAACAGGTTAACAAGGATTGCTAGTGCCTTTCGCTTTTGTGCTTTTCCCAGTCTCCTACAAAGAGCTCACCAGCCCCTGGATCTCCAAGTTCACTGAGTACTGCCCTCCCTGGCTCCACGCTTCCCCTTTCAAAGAGTCATCTTGCAGAAACTTGTATTTAATGACGTGACGCACCTGTTTCAGTCGCCAGTGAGTTTTCATGGCCTTTAAGCACAAATGCTGAGCCCCTTCCCCAGGCCTGCGACCCTGCTGCCCGCCTCTCGCCTCCCCTCACCACTCTGCTCCCACCACGCCCACCCTGCTGCGGCTCCTTCCCACCCCAGGACCCATGCGCTTGGCGTTTCCTGTGACCTGAGGCTCTGCCTTCCGTTGTTTTGTATGTATGGCTCCTTCCTGGTAACTCAGGTCTGGGCTCAGGTGGCCCCTGTACAGGTGGGGCCATGTAGACAGGATAATGGCCTCTAAAGATTGCCTTGTCCCAGTTCCAGGAACCTGCGACTATGTTACATTACATGGCAAAAGAGACCTTGCAGGTGGGACCCAGGCTGAAGACGCTGAGATAGAGAATGTGGCCCGAATTATTGAGGTGGGCCTGATCTAATCACTTGCCTTTGGGAACTTTCCTAGATGTCATGACTCAGAGGAAGACAGGACTCCTGAAAGAAGGCTCAGGGAGCAGCAGTGCTGCTGGCTTTCAGGACAGAGGTAGGGGACATGAACCAAAGAATGCTGGCAGCCTCTAGATGCCAGAAACGCAAGGAAATGGCTTTTCCCTACAGCCTCCAGAAAGAAACACCAGTCTAATCAACACCTTGGTTTTAGCTCAATGAAACCGATGTCAGACTTCTGACTGCACTGAAAGATAATACATTTGTATGGTTTTAGGCCATGAAGTGTGTGGTAATTTGTTAGGATGGCCATAGGAAATGACTTCACACTCTCAAATAGTTGCAGAATGGTTTACTTATCCTGCAGCTTGTGGTCCGTCAGGAGCATCTGCTCACCCAGCCCTTCTGTCTTCTCCACTGATGAGTATATTGGCCTCTTGGGCATCCAGCCCTACCCAGAAGGCCTGGAAATTAAAATATAAGCCAATCTGCACCACTAAAAAATAAAGTAAGTTCTGTGTGCATGCATGTCAATGTCAATATGATTTACATGATGGTGTGAGAGTATAATACATCAATAAAAGCATATTTAAAAATAAAATAATGAAGAACAATAATAAATGGAGTCTCACCACTAAAAACTGATCCAATCTAGACATTTCCTTGAGGAAATAAATAATAACAATAAAATTATTAAATTAAAACTATCTCTAAGCCGGGCATGGTGGCGCATGCTTGTAATCCCAGCATTCGGGAGGCTGAGACTGGAGGATCCAGGTTTGCGGCCAGCCTCAGCTACCTAGTGAGGCACTCCGCAACTTAGTGAGACTTGGTTTCAAAATAAAGAATAAAAAATAGGGCTGGAGGTATAGCTCGGAGGTAGAATGCCCCTGAGTTCAATCCCCAGTACCGCAAAAAAAAAAAAAAAAAAAAAAAAAACTATCTCTAAAAAACAGTCACTTGAGCTTAACAAGTATTTCAAAAGCGAAAAAATGAAATGTCAGCTGGGCATGATGGCGTATGCTTGTAATCCCAGTACTTGGGAGGCTGAGACTGGAGTATCCGGGTTCGAGGCCAGCCTCAGCTACTTAATGAGGACCTCCACAACTCAGTAAGACCCGGTTTCAAAATAAAGAATAAAAATAGGGCTGAGGATGTAGCTCAGAGGTAGAATGCCCTGTGTTCAATCCCCAGTACCATTAAAAAAAAAAAAAAATGTCATCAGTTCAAGACTTCTGTTCCTCCATCTAGGTGTAACGATGTTAAACATGTGGTCTGGTCTGTGTGTGCAGCATGTGGGGAATCAACAGACAGGAGGTCTGATGGAGAGGGGGGTCAGTGTAGACAGTTCTTTCACCACACTGACCCCTACTTGGGTCCAGATCAAGGGTCGGCAAACTACTGTGGCCCAGCTAATTCTGGCTGGTTTTGTAAACCAAGTGTTACTGGAACACAGGCTCACTCACGCTTATGTAGTACCCATGGCTGCCCTCCCATGCAATGGCAGAGTTGAGTAGTTGTGATACACCCCCAGCCCAAAAAACCAAAAATACTTATCATCTGACTCTTTACAGAGAAAGTTTACCGGCCCTGCAGACTCACTGGGGCAGCCCTGTGGAAATCCTTGAGTAAGAAGAGTTACAAGCTCACAGGAACACATTGCCCCTCTGGGCAGTTATGATGTGAGCCATCATGTCTGTCTTCCCTCCTGCAGATGGTATTGTGGCTCCTGTTTTCTGACTCTGTTCAGTGAGGCTGAGACAGCCACATAACCCAACAAGATCCAGCTGCAGCAAGACAACTACCTTTTCCTCTGAGTCAGCCACCCAGCAAGTAGCCTCATTTGATCCACTTTTCTAATCCAGAAGTCCCCAACCATTTCCACCACAGCTCTGAAAATATTACACTAATGTATTTTTCATTACCCATAAATCACAAGGCCTTGCAGTGCTCCACCCACCCTATCGATGGCCTTTGTTGTTTAAGGAAAAGAAGAGGCACAACCTTAAACCAAGACATTTTTTTTTTAGCTCATGTTTTATATTAGATGTCTCAAGTTGGAGAGAAACTATTGTCTTAGAAGTGAGTTTTGTGGAAAGAAAAATATGTATTACTTCCATTCAAAAATCATCTTTGCACATACTAAGAACAAAGCTCAGGGGAGAACTGGAGAGTTTTACTGTCAGCCACGGTGCTGAGAGCACAGGCTGTGATATAGGGCAATTCCTACCATGCAGAAGAGGAAGAAAGACTTCCGCCATCTCCTCATCTACCAGGAGGTTGGCCCTAGGAGAGGACAGTGAAATGACAAAAGTCCCAGATAGGTTGGGAGAAAATCCAAAAATATTTAAGCTACTGCTTTCATTTCTCTATCCTCCAATATTCTGCACATGCACACGTGTGCACACACACACACATGCACATGCACACACATACACACACACACACACACATACACACACACACACACAAAACACACGAGGTCTACATAGTTCAGGAGTGGCAGAACATCATTTGCAGAGGGAAAGGTCTAAGTAGACAGGCTGGAGTTAACATTCTCGTGGTTTTCCACTGGCTCCACATGGTGTGGGGACATCAAGAAGCTTCCTAACAGCCCTGTAAACGGACATGAAAGAAGGGAGAATTAAGAAAGGATTTGCTAAGGAGTTGCATGGCACGTGGCAAGAGGGTCCTCGGGAGAAGCTTAAAGGTAAGCCACTGACACTAGGTTCTGCTGAGGGCTCTCAGTGAAGCCCCAGAGATAAAGTGGTCAGCCAGGAGTATCTGCATGGCCAGCCCCTCTGTCTTCTCCACTAATGAATGAATTGGCCTCTTGAGCAACTGGCCCTTCTCAGGAGGCCAAACCATGGGCAGCCCCCATTCCCTGGTCGTGCCCAGCCTGCCAATTGAGAGACACCAGCCAAAGATACCTCAGTAGCTGAAGCTAACTCCCAAAGAGGACACCAGATGAGCCACACCTCAAAGAGAGGGCGGCAGCAGCCAAGAAGGGCAGACAGACCCATCCTGAGGGGTGGATCTGCCCCCTCCAAGATGACCCTCCCTGAGCTTTCCTGTGCCCTGCTATCACCCAGGGAGAAGGGGAAGAGGGGCAGAGAAAAGAGAAAAGGCTTATACCCACAGAATCTGAGCTAACCTGAAAATTTTGCTTCACACCAAAATAGACCGATTTATCTAAACGAGTGAATTGAACTTCTCTTGGGTTACTCTGCATGAAGGGGAGCCCCAGAACAAAAGAATATCAATTACAAAGTGCAGGGTGCATGTTCTGAGTACTATTTGAGTATAGTGGGTGTGTTTCCAGCTCCTCCACCCTCTGGGCCCCTTCCCTGCCCCCCACACACAGGCTTCAATCCATTTTTAACATCAGGAAGCAGGGCCCTCCTTCCTCCCCCAGCAGAGAGGAGAAAGCAAACCGTGATGGATTAAGTTGAGGAGTCCCAGATCCTTCCTCTTGGGTCTGACTGCCCTGGAAGCAGGGAAGTGGGTCCAAGACTGAGTGACACTCCCACCACCAGGAGCCAGCAGCATCAAGTGGTGCAGAGATGCTCCTATCCTCTCTCACTGAGACTCACTGCTAACAAGTGTTTTCCACACCGAGTGGCCGATTCTGTGACTCCCCGATTTTAGATCTAGCTGGCTCTCGCTGTTTCCGCATTTGGGCCTCGCTCTATAACCACGTCATGTGCTGTGCACAGCTGAGAGCCCTCCCCTGGGCCTTGAGCCCTCTCCCTGAGACATACATAGGCAGCACAGTGCAGGACAGAGGAGTGTGGCCGCATGATTACAATATTTCCCTGGAACTGGAATTAATTATCGCTACTTGCTCCTCCGTCCCTCTCAGATCTGCAAAGTGTGGGACACAGTGACTTTGTTTTTCTTGGCCTGCCACATATTGAAACCATTCCTGCATATTGATACTGAATATCTCAGCCAAATCCTTGTGAAAATTACTTACTGTGCAGTACGACAGAATGACTTTCTAAAGCTAAATGTCTTGGGATATTTTATCTTTTCAAGTACATACCAAACGCAATTAAGTTCAAGCTATGCAACACAGTCTTTGCCAGTTTCCATTCTTGACACATATGTGTCTGAGTTTATAAGTTCAAAGACCTTTTAAAGGATCGAATCTCTAGCTTTAATTTTCGCTTTGTGAGTGAAAAATGGTCCCATATCCTTGTTTAAATCATCTGCAAGGAAGTCTGTGGTGCGAGGTTTCTGCCAGAGACACTTCTCGTGTGGCCAGAAAAGGCAGAACAGGGGCCCACCGCCACCTCTCCTCTCCAGAGGTCCACAGGGGATGCCACACTTGTTGGGAAGTAAAAAACACAGTCACAGCTCAGAGCAGGGGATAAGTACAGCAAACCACTCTGATTCACTGAGCTGTTGCTATTCCGACCCAGATCCTAACGTGGCTCCAGCATTCACAGTGCCTGGTTCCTTGTCCCTGGCCTGACTGTTCAGCCTCCACACTACATAGACTTCCCTCCACGGGGCCTCTGCTCTCAGGATTCTCCAGGTTGCACACAGTTTTCTCCTCGGAGAGCCACACCTCCTCTCTTCCTCTTCTCCTTCCCTCTCAAGCATGATGGCCTTTATCAATAGGGTTTGCTCATGTGGCTGAGTGCTACAACCCGAAAGTGCAAGAAGAGCTAAACAAACAAACAAACTGGCAATTCTCCAATCTCCTACACACACACACACACACACACACACACACACACACACACACACAATGAGTTTATCTTTTTTTTTTCTTTTTGGTCCTGGGAATTGAACCCAGGGGCATTCTACCTCCAGGCCACACCTCCACCCCTACTTTATTTTTTATTTTGAAACAGGATTTCGCTAAGTTGTTAAGGCTGGCTGCAAACCTGTAATCTTCCTTTCTCAGCCTCCCAAGTACAGGGTTTACAGGCATGTATCACCATGGCCTGCCTAAGTTTATGCTGGTTTTCAGTTCACAGTTGAGTCTTATTTGTGGATCCCATATCTAGAAATTTAGAAATTCACCTACTTGCTAAAATTTATTTGAAATCCCCAGTCAATACTCACAGATACTCTCGAAGTCACTGCCAGACACGGGCAGAGCAGCAAAAACTATAACTTGTTGGATGTGCCATAGCTTAGGTCACACAAGACAACACTACCTCCTCATGTTAGTGCTCGCACTGTGAATGAGTGTCCTTCTTGCTGTCTATTTAGTGCCACTGTGTGTGTGTGTGTGTGTGTGTGTGTGTGTGTGTGTGCACTCTTTGTTGTTGGTAATGTCACTAATTAAAATGGCTCTCTGGGGTACTAAGTTAAATAGTAGCAAGAGGTTCTGGTGCGCTATTACCCGATAGGGTGATCATAGATAACAATGATTTACTGTATGTCTCTACAAGAGCAGGAGTAATATCTTTACCTATTGCCATATGCTTAGATATAGAATGTTCCCTGAAGAACTCATGTATTAATGTTCACAGATGATAGAATTAAGTCATGAGGGTTGTAATCTCGTCAGTGTGTAACTCCATTGTGATGGGTTTACTGGGCACTAACCCAGGCAAGTAGAAGGTGGGTCCCTGGGGGCGTGGCCTTAGTGACTGTGCTTTTGTTCCTGAGTTCCCCTGGCTTGTTTGCCCTCTTGTTTCCCACCCCCATGGTGTGAGAACACAGCCTCCTCTCTCCTTCTCTCTGTTTCCTGCTGCTCTGCCCTGAGATCCATAGACCCAGGGCTCACAGGGACTGAACCTGGAATCTCCAAGAAGCTGTGAGCAAACAAATCTTCCTTCCTCTCAGTTGTGTGGTCAGTGGCTTTGGATTATGGCAGTGAGAATCTTGATCGAGATGACAAGCTAGAAAAGGGCTGGAGATGTAGCTCAGTGATTGAGTACTTGCCCAGCAAATATGAGGTTCTGGGTTTGATCCCCAGCACTGAAAAAAAATTTAAGGCTAGAAGAAAGGAGTTCAAAGGTTTGCACCATAAAGAAATGATAAATGCTTAAGGAGATAGATTGAACCAGATTTAAACATTATACTATGTATATATTGGAATATACCCTACTAATATATACAATTTTGATGTTTTTATGTATCCATCAGCTAAAATAAATATAATAAAAATAATAAAAACAAAAAATAAATAAAATGGCCCCAAGTATAAGGCCAAGTACTGTCTAATGTTCCTAAGCTCAAGACAGCTATGGTGTGCCTTGCAGAGAAAAGAGATGTGTCCAATAAGCTTCATTCAGGTATGATTTATAGTCCTCTTGACCATGCATTCAATGCTAATGAGCCAACATATATGGGGTCTTTAAACAGAAACATATACAAGATAGTTATGTATTGATCAGAGAACAAAATTACAACCAAAAGCTCATGGGAACCTATCCTGTATTTCCCCTAGGGCTAATGCTTCAATATCCACTAATTCAATTTTTGGTGACTTTCTAGAACATACCTACCATGAATAACAGAAATTGACAGTAAATATAATCAAGAATTCAAATAGGGATTTTCAACATTATGCTTTCTGAAGAAGAATCCCCTCTTCCCCCTTCCACAGAAATATAATTTCAGAAATACAACTCACAAATAGTTGTGTTTATTGATAGAATGGATGCTTCCCTGATGTTAGCCTCAAGAGTCCCCCAGTCTCAGCCTGCCCCAGGGGTTCTCTCTCCTCCCTCACACATCTCCTCTCTCTGGAGAGCTTTCCACACTTACCTCAATCCTACAAGAAGTCTACTAACCTGCAAACTGCTAGTTCTTGCCCTTCTGAAACCTCCAAGCTAACTGTGATGTATAACAGAAGTGGATCTTGTTTAGAATTGTTTATGTTCCTGCCACTTTTTCTTGATGTATACATATTTCATTGGTCCCTCTCCTTTTTGGTTTGTGAGTTCCATATTTCCTTTATGGGTTCACAATGACTGCTACAGTATTTCATATTTATGTGACTTCTAAATAAATTGTCTCAACTATGTGGAAATGCTCACCAGCATTGTATGGTGCCTTGTATTTTTTCATCATACTCTAGGAAGGCTCAAGCATCATCACTGGTCCTCTCACTGTCCCTCAACCTGACTTGAAGATTTAAAGGGAAAGACATTTGAGAGCAGCACATGAAAATGTCAATAATCCACCTGTTTTATCAGAGATGTGCCATGCAATTATCACTGATATTGATGGAGGAATTGGCCATCAGTGGCTGCTCCATCACAAAGAGAAATTCAGAATGGAAGGACATGACACTACTTAGGAAGTATTCTTGCCAAGAACAATCATAGGAATTCATACGTGAACCCAACCAAATCTGTAACTCCAACTCCAATTTACAGGAAATACAGAGGACAGAGGGCAAGTCAAACTACATCCCTGGCATGCAACTAGCAAATTCTAGACTGTAGAAATGCTACTAGTCAAACAGCCTGATTTCTTCAAAAAGTTCATTGAGAAGAGAAGAGATGGAGCAGGAAATTATAGATTAAATGAGATCAAAATCATCAACTAATCAAAATGTGTGGACTTTGTTTGGATCTCATTCAAATAAAATGAAAAAAATTATGATATTTATAAGCTAATCAGAAAATCAAATGCCACTTGAACATTTAATGATATTAAAGTAGTATTAATTATTTTATGTATGGTAACATTATAATTATCTTTAAAAGAAAATATCCTATAGAGACTTAGATGAACACATTTATTGATGAAATGATACAATAGTGGAGAATTGACTTCAAAATAATATGGAGGAAGAAAGGGAATGGGCCAGGGGAAGATCAGCAAGAGGCTGTTGTTGGCTGGAGCTAAGTGAAGGTGCATGGGTGTTTATTGTGTCATTCTGTCCACTTTTGTGCATATTCAAAACTCTCCAAAATTAGGAAATAAAAACAAGCATATACACTGCCAGATCTGCCACTATTTGGATGACTATGCCCAATTCCTCAACCTCTCAAGCTTCAGTTTCCTTGGCAAAACATACTGCCCATTATTTCACCATCCTGGTGAAGTTTCCATGGACCAAGATGTATGAAGCACAAAACAAAGTGTCAATCTGGTTAAAAAATAACAACAATAACCTATCATCTTTGGGTATCTTTCAAATCTATATCTCTAGTCCTAACTGCTTATGTGCAACACAAGTCTCTATTTCCAAAAGCTAAGAGGTTGTTTCCCAAAGACAACAATTTTGGGAAGAAGGAATATTTGCCTACTCAAATACTATTTTCACTTTCTCCTCTACTAATACCTATAGTTTTGTTTTCAGTATAAACTGCACTTTGTCAGTGGTTTAGGGGTAAGACTCCCACCCAGTTCTGAGACATGATAAGTCTGCTGGGTTTCTAGGATAGGATTTTTTACTCATTGAAAAAAAAAAAAAAAAAGGAAAGAAAGAAATCGAGGAGTGGTGACACGCATCTGTAATATTAGTACTTGGGAGACTGAGACAGGAGGATCAAAGATTAAGGACAATCTCAGCAACTTAGGCACCACACACACACACACACACACACACACACACACAAACATACACAAACAAAATATGTTTGCTAGACATAGTCATCTCTATAATCTGAAACTGCAACAGACATCTTGTGACCATGAAAGCAGACAGCCTCAGAGGAACATACTAAGGATGGCAGAATAGAAAGGCATAAGGAGTCTATAATCTGACATTACAGAGCCACTGAGTTGGCCATCCATGAAATTCTTATTTAACATCCTAATCTCTAAGTGTCAGTATTGTTTATGCCATTTTAGTAGTATATTCTACTACTTGAAGCTGAAAATCTACACAAAACAGGCTCAGCAGAATCACATAGGGAAGGGGAATATCTATACATCCTGATGCCCCCCATTTTGCTGTTTCTCCGCTGAGGGTGTACTCCATCTTCCATACCCTACTCCTTTCTCATCCCCTGCCATCATATGCCCAAAAATGTACATCACATCCCTCTATGAGTGTTAGCACCAAGAAAGAGGTGAGAACCATTGCAGACGAGGTGAAGAGGGTCGGAGAATTATTCTAATTATCTTCTCGTCCCTGGTGCCTGGCAAAGACGATAAAGATTTGAGTACAAGGAAAAAACAAATCCACAAATGAATGCCTTACCCACTTCTTAAAGCTGAAAGTTTCAAATGTGGACTCAACTTCTCCCCTTTCTTCCCAAGTAACCCCTTTATTCACCATCTCTTGCCTGAGCTACAAAGATCCCTGTTTCCAGCCTCTATCCTCACTGTAGTCTAGCCCCTCCAGGGTCATCAGAGTTATCTCCTAATGCATAAATCAGATCATTGACTGCCCTTCTTCAACATCTCCAGTAGCTCATAATTAAAAACCAGGTCAAATCCAAATTTTCTTTACATCTCAAGTAGTTCATAATTAACAACCAGATCAAATCCAAATTCCATTCATGGAATGAGGGCCTTCTTTGACCATAACCTAACTTTCCTGCCATACCTTCCCCTTCCCTCCTCTCTCCTCCTCTCCTTTACCTCCAACCCTCCTGTATGTTCCAGCTGCAGGAGTCACTGAGAGTGTCCTGCACATCAGTCTTATTTGTGCTTTGTCCATTGTATTTTTCTCTCTCCACCCAGCCCATCTTGCTCATCAAGCTCCTGATCATCCTTATCAACTTGACCCCACCTCTCCAGGCAAAGTCAGTGTGATTCCTTGGTTTTTTCATAGACCTTTGACCGCAACTCCACAACTGGCACACAAAATTATTTTTTAAGTGCCCCTCCCTCCCACTAAACTAAAACATATCCCAGAGATGGATCCTTACCTCCTACAAGATCTCATACTAGATAAAAAGGTGTTAAGTGATAGAAAAGAAGAAGATATTGGCATTTTTCCAGTTGCTAAGTCTAGAAACCTGGAAGTTATGAATTCCCAGAACAGAAAGGAATGTTACAGATCATCGTGGAAAACTCTTACTTTAAAGACAAGTAAATTGACTCTTCTTTCATCCCGTTTACTCAATTTGTCACCAAATCTACTTGTCATTTCCTCTTCCAAAATGTCTATCAGATTGTCTCTGGCTTCTCCATCCACCTTGACCCCAGGCTCTGTCCAAGCTCGCTCACTCATGCAAGACTCTTTGAAAGAGCCCTTGAAGAAGGTCCTCTGTTTTCTCCCCATTCTGAGCCATCTTATACACAACCAACGGGAAAAACTATAAGTCAGTAGTTTTAATATGTCACCCAACCACCCAAAGAAGTCTCTACATTTTTCTATTCACCTCATTTTCTAAACCACACTCTCCACCTGGCCTTCCAGAGCTCCCCTGCCCAGGCCACTCACCTAGCCCAACCCCTCCTACACTCTCAGACACACGCCATGGGCTGGGTATCTCAGAGTGTCATAAATATGGCGCCACTCACTCCTGCCTCCAGCCTCTGCTCAGGCCCACGACCCTACCTGGCTGTCCTCCTGCTCACCTCTCATTAAAATCCCAGTCCTCCCTCAAGGCACCCCCACCATTACATCTTGCCTCCTTCCCTGCCACCGGTCAAACAGATCTTTCCTCTCCCTGGACTCCTACAGCCCTAATGTTCATGGTCCTGCGAGTGGGCAGGGACTGTGTCTTCAGCAGGCTGTATCCTTCAGAAGTCGATCTTCAATGCCTCTCAGGACCCTGCTGCTCCCTTAAGACTCAGCACCAATGCCACCTCTTGATGAACCACAGCATTTCAAACGCTGAGGCCTCTGGACTCCTGATGGCACTGTATGCTATTATGTTTTATTTTTCTTCACACAGGGCAAATGCCTCTGTACCACCCTATCCCACATGTTCTCAGCAGCCACTGGAGTGCTGAGGACACAGTATGTCCTTATTTGCTGCTCTGTTGTTTTTTTGTTTTGTTTTTGCTTTTCATAGTTAAGATTTATTAAAGTATTATTTATCTCTACATGCATTCAAATCAACATTGTTTATTAAATTTATAAAATTCTGTAACTATCACTACAATCCAGTTTTATTTATTTTTTTTTATTTTTTTTATCGGTGCATTGTAATCATACATCTTTGTTAGGTACAAGCTGGTAAAGACATACATGCACACATTTCTCATTTTCTGTTGTTGTTGTTTGTTTGTTTTTTAAGAGAGAGATAGAAATTGGTGGCATATTTTTAAAAGTGTGTAAACACCCATGTGTAGCTGGCTCTCATGTTGATATCCAGGTGAAGTCCTATTTAAATAGTTCTCAGTGGCAGCCTATGGGGGTGGGGCTACTAAAGATAAGGCAAGAAGGTAGGTCCATTCTCACAAGGCCAGTCTTGGTGGCCCCCAGAGAGATTACTTTTGGACTGACCTAGTTCTGACATTGAAAGTCCTGAGTTCTAGGAAAGTCCTTAATTCCAGCAAGTCTGGATGACTGACCACCCACCCCAGGCCTAATTTGAGTACCACAGCCACCTCCTCAACTCCCTTTCATGTCTCATTAAATCATTGTTCATTCACCAGCATAGGCACAATTTATCATAGTCTCGGTCACATCAAAATTTGCTAACTCTTTAAATTTTCAATGCCAAATCAAACCCCACTTTGTACAGTGGGTACTTTAGATGCCAGGAGAAACTGTTTCAACAGATTAGATATATTTTTTAAAAAATGTTTTAAGTGCTTCAGTGGATAGATACACTGAGATTATGTAAACCCCCCCCAAAAAAATATCACTGAATACCATCTTATTTTCTCAATCCATTCTCAAACCACCTATAAACACATGTGAGGTAAAGAACCTTCTAGAATACTATCAGTAGGTCCTATCTGCCTTTGAGAGCTCCTTTTTCTCATAAAATACTTAAACTCTTCCATCATCTTGACTCTGTCTCATTGTGATGATTTCAGAAACCACATACTGAGTTAAGATATTTCGAGGTTAAATTTTTATGCAAAACCAGTTCATCTAAAAATGTTCAGAGGTGGGCATAGTAGTATACACCTATAGTCCCTGCTACTCAGGAAACTGAGGCAGGAGAATTCCAAGTTTTAGGCCCACCTAGGCAACTTAGCAAGACTGTGTCCCAAAATAAAAAATAAAGGCCTGAGGCAGTGGTACACACCTGTAATCCCAGTACATGGGAGGCTAAGACAGGAGGATCATAGGTTTGAGGCCAGTGCTCAGTAACTAAATTAAACTCTGTTTCAAAATAAAAAGTAAAAAGGGCTGGGGGTGTAGTTCAGTGCTAGAGATAGCGCCCTGGGTTTAATCCCCAGTATCACAATAACAATAATAATGATAATAATAATAATGTCCAGAAACAACTTAGCTATAAGTAGGGCTTTAAGCTTCTATGATAATTCTTTGGGTGTCTTTGTTGTTGGTCTGGTTTTATAATAGAGTTTTCAATGTGGGAATTTGCTCTCCTGGTTTTCACGAGTTCTTATGAGGGACTGGCAAAGGCCCTTCCGTACTTATTAGAGCCCTGTCTGTGGCCCTCCACCAGGTCCAGGTCTCAGAGCTGCCATCTGAAGCGATCATGTGTGGCTGGTGTGGCACCTGAGGACCTATAAAATCTATTTAACTTGGTAAAACATTGTATAAAGATTCTGGGAGAGTTTCTACATGGTTTACAGCCAGTAAATTGTTCCAACCGGACTCAACTGACTGAATTTTTTGCTGAATTAACTGGAAGTTCAGATACCTTCTAAAAGCACCACTAAAAGACACAAAATATGTGACTAGCACTACCCATAAAGTTGGTAGAAACAATTATTTTTTTTAAACAGGAAGAAAACCTTAAATTGTCGCTTCACATTGGCCACACCATCAGTTGAATATGCTACATAACTTTTCATAGAAATATGATTTGATACAAGAACATCTGTAACCGTCTGGAACATATTTTTTCCCAGGACTTTACTTCCAGCTCTCTATAGATATCAGATGTTACCCGCAGAATCTGTGATATGTCTTAGGATTCTTGAATAAACATCAGTTATGCCTCTGTCTTAAATAGTGTCAATCTGAATTGAAAATCTGCCAGCCTTCTTGATATCACCACCAGCAGACTTCTTAATTAATCTGTGGATAGGCTTACATTAAAATCAGAGTTTATAAGCAGGTCTTCTTCCCCTTATTTTAGAAATTCACTTGCATTTTCAAAGATTCAAGATGTATTTTAGCAAGCAACAGTCTGAGAAATGCACACCAAACCCTTAGCTCACTGCCTGCACTTGCTGGTGTTATCTGTCTCATGATAACTGAGTCTTTTACCAACAGCCTTAAGTCCATTAATCATGCAAAATAAAAATACTTCGGCACAACTTGTTCTACCCTCATGTACTTTTGATTATAAAATGGAAGACTAGTGGTGTGATTAATAGTCCTTATTAAATGGGAAGCCTTCTTCTCTTATACTAGTCTCTCTGACACAAATGTTCTGCAAATTACATCTGAAGTACACATTACAAAAAAGGAACCTACTTAATTAATTTTAATGAAATTATCTCAGCCATGCACAAAGATGTATATATAAGGATAGTTTTCTCAGACTTATTTAGAGATCCTAAAAATGTGGAAGGATTTGCACTATAGGAAATAGTTAAATGATTTATAGTCTATCCCTACAAAGAATGTGCTGATGTTATTAAAATTAATGTGGTAAAAATGTTTTCACTTATATAGAAATATATTTCACCATTACTGTTAAATGAGAACAAAAGAAATTGTAAAAACACTAACCCAATATAGATTTTTGTACCTACTTTTTAAATTATGAATATCTACATGTAGATATTTATGACTAAATATCTACATTTCCCTTGATGGAAATAAGTCTGAAAAGATACACACCAAATAGTAAGAGTGGTACTCTCTGGATGGCAGGATTTCGGGTGAACTATATTTTCTAGTTCCTCATTATACCACCACCAATCTATGATCTATCAATGCCCAGGACAGAAAGGGGCAGCCTCAGGTATGAGCAAAGGAAAATGGGGACTCACAGATTAACTGACCCTCCCAGGTGGGAGGGTCGGGAGTGGGGCCTGAGAATCCCGACTTCTAACTAGCTTCTAGGTAATACCAATGCTGCAGTCCAGGGACCACCCTTTGAGTAGCAATGCCAGAGAGTTCTTCTTGAGCCCAGCACTTCCCTCCCGTGCTATCTTCCATTGGTAATCGTGTGTGTCTGTGTGTGTGTGTGTGTGTGTGTGTGTGTGTGTGTGTGTCCACTGCTTCCTGCACTAGAGTACAGGCTTGGTTCCTGGCTCAAGAATAGAGCTTCCCAAAGAGCAAGTATTGATTGCATATTTGTTGAAGAAATGAATAGGGAGATTTTTCAGGCAAATTGGGAGGCAAGCTAAGAAATGTGTGACATTCTCTACCTGTGTCTCAAGTGACACCAGAATGTGCTGCTTCATGCACGTGTGCGCCAGAGTCTTTGGGCTGGGCCTCCAAACCTACACATGTACTAGCTCTCCAAATGCTTCTCCTCAATAAAGTTTGAGAATCTGCCCAGGAAATCAGAGGAAAAGGACGATTCTTTCGCTTGGTTAGGAGAGGCTTTGCGTGAAGAGGTCCTGAGAGTCCCTGGGGAAAATGCCCTCTAAGAACTCCACACACGATTACCCTTCACCCCATGAACAGTAACAATTAATGACTCTGGTGAGCATAAACGAAAAAGAAAGTGGACCGCAGAGTGGGAACGATTTGATACAGGAAACTTTGTAAAGATCCAGAGGAGAGCTGGACTCCGCCTCAGGAGCCCACCTGCTTGGTGACCTGCGGAAGAAACAACAGCTTCTGCTCAGAGACCTCCATGCTGCCGGGCAACACAACCCCAGAATAAAGAGATCCTGAAAAATCAAGAAGAAAAACTGACTTCCCGCTTCCCAAGAGACATTTACGCAAGCTTGACGGCAGAGACCAGGAGGGAGCAGGACGGGAACACTTGGTGGGCCTCCCCTTCCCACACGCTACTGTGGGCAGAGCGTCGGCATCTTGTAAAAGGCTTTCGCTGAGGCCGCCACACTTCCGCCTCTCACCCCAACCGGAGGCCCTCCATTAAGCCGGAACTAATTCTTATGACAAGTTACAAACCGCAGGCAAAAATAATGAAAACGCCGACACCACTCGCGCTGGGGGGCGTCCGGCTCCCCACGAAGCCGGCTGTTCCTGGTGATTCCAGGCGCAGGGCACCACAGCCCCTACGCTCCCCAGAGGGGGCAAAAAGCAGAGTTGCCACCGTGGCACTGGTGTTGGACCCTGGCACACGGGCCTGCGTATCCGACCAACTTTTTTATAGATATTTTTTCCTTAGATCAGGATAAAGCAGAAGGAATAGGATTCAATTCTGAGTCAGAAGCCCTGCGTTTTATATCCTGCTTTATCAAAAATGGGATGGCCCACCCAAAACAGGTTAGTTCATTTCTCTGAGTCAGAGAGAGAGAGAGAGAGAGAGAGAGAGAGAGAGAGAGACAGAGAGAGAGAGAGAGAGACAGAGAGAGACAGAGACAGAGAGACAGACAGAGAGAGAGAGAGAGAGACACTATGCATGCAATGGGTAAAGTGGTATCTCCAAAACTGAGCCGTGGCCAGGTGTGATGGTGCATGCGTGTAATCCCAGTACTTGGGAGGCTAAGACAGGAGGCTCACAGGTTCAAGGACAGCCTCAGTGACTTGGCAAGACTCTCAGCAACCTAGCCAGACCCTGTTTCAAAACAAAAAATAAAAAGGGCTGGGGGTGTAGCTCAGAGGTAGAATGCCCCTGTGTTCAATCCCCAGTACCAAAAACAAAAACACTGAGACTTCACATCCAGTGTGAGGGCAAC
The DNA here is from genome assembly GCA_004027655.1 of Graphiurus murinus. NCBI lineage: Eukaryota > Metazoa > Chordata > Mammalia > Rodentia > Gliridae > Graphiurus > Graphiurus murinus. The sequence continues at coordinate 13,131 of PVLC010013362.1, read as the reverse complement.
ACCCAGGCCTCCAAATAGCTACTGGCTTTTTACTAGAAAAGGAGGCATGAGGGAGCCTGGGTCCAACAAAGGAATAGAAGATTCCACATCAGTCCCTGCAGTCTCACTGGAAGCAACTGGTCACCAGCCTAAATATTAGTAGGGAGAGAGTTGCCCACACAGTCTGTACCCAGTGGCAGAATATGTGAGGCCTGGCTCTGAACTCCCATGAGACACCCTCGGGGACCCAGAAACAGCAGAGCATCCTGCGAGAGCTCAGAGGCCCCACAGGTACATGAAGAATGGGCCCAGCACCTTCAGAGCAGAGTCATTAGCCGTGAGGAGACTGCCTTCCTGCTTGCTGGTGGGCAAGGCCTGGGGACATATGGACGGATTGAGGACTCTCCTGCTAGCACCGCAGGCCGGGATGAGACTCAGACTAGGTAACATTCAGAAAGTAAGCTGCAAATTACCAAAGGGGTCTGGAAATGCAAGGGAGTTCCCTGCCACCTTTCCTTTCTCCAAATGAAGTCAAGAAATTCTTCCCAAGAGTGAATTGCCACCCAACTTTAAATATGAAAGCCTCTAATTCCAAAATTATAATTATACAGATGAGACCTGCCTGAGATGTACTCCTACCAATGGCCTTTGTTAATAATGTTTCCTTATGTGGTAAACAGAAGTACAAAGAAAATGTGTAAAGAAATTGAAGTCAAGGAGTTTTCAAGAACTCAAGAGAATTTCACACCCAGAGTGATGGCACGTGCCTGTAATCCCAGTACTTGAGAGGCTAAAATAGGAGGATCACAGGTTTGAGGCCAGCCTCAGCAACTTAGCAAGACCCTCAGCAACTTAGCAAGAACCTGTTTCAAAATTAAAGAATAAAAAATAGAGCATTCAGGAGGCTGAGACCAGAGGATCCGAGTTCGCGGCCAGCCTCAGCTACCTAGTGAGGCACTCCGCAACTTTGTGAGACTTGGTTTCAAAATAAAGAATAAAAAAAAAATAGGGCTGGGGGTGTAGCTCGGAGGTAGAATGCCCCTGAGTTCAATCCCCAGTACACACACACACACACACACACACACACACACACACACACACACAAATAGAGCTGGAGGTATAGCTCAGAGGTAGAATGCCCCTGGGTTTAATCCAGGGGGGAATATATATGTATATGTGTGTGTGTGTGTGTGTGTGTGTGTGTGTGTGTGTGTAATAAATACGAACTAAAAAAGGCTGGGGGTGTAGCTCAAAGGTAAAATGTCCCTGGGTTCAATCCCTAGTACTATAAAAGAGATGAGAGAGAGAGAGAATGAATGAGAATGACTTTCCCAACAGAGATATACAAATATGAGTAGATACAGATAAAGATACCAACTACCAGAAAGCTAAATAAAGGAGATAACCTAAAATATTTTTCAGTCTATACTTTTATTAGTCTGGTTTGAGCAACTTAAAAAAATAGTCAGCAATTCAATTTCACCTATTGGACTGATTTTTCCATTTCAATTAGTCCAGATGAAAGAGGCTTTGCCAAATGTAGAGGATTTCTCCATCAAACATCTTCTCTGGCTGAGCTTGTGAAGATCCTAAGAGGCACAGGAATCTTTGATCAAATGCTGAAGCATTAACTATGTGCAAGGAAAGCCATTAAATGAATGAACCTTCTGTGAATTAAATTGATTTTCTAGAAAATGAAAATAAAATTGAATCCAAGAATAAACTATCTTAAAAATCACATGAGGAGAGTAAAAACATAAAATTTTTTCACTAGAGCTGTAAAAATTAAATTAGCTAAAAGAGGAAATAAATGCCTTTGTGTTCCAAGCAGTCCCATTTGTTAGGACAATAGATACCTATGACGGAATTAAAATTCTAAAAAGGAGTGTACTCGTTTCTCAGGATGATTCTCTGTGAAGTGAAAGGAAAAGTCAGCGTTTTCTCCAAGTCCCTCCCCAGGAAGAGGAGAATCATGCTCTTTGGACATTGGCAGTGGGGCAGAAAGAAGTGGTTTCTCTGCACTACCATCCCTCCCCAGGTATCACCAATCTTTCTTGGATTCAGGTTGCTTCTGTATATCCCTGCTTTCATATGGGTTAGTCCAATATACTGTTCTGGGGTCCAGCAGCCTTTGCCTGCAGATTGAGTCATACCATGCTATGAAGCCCGCCAAAAAAAATGTGTATTGTGCATACTAGATACTTGTTTTGTTAGCCAGGTTAAGTACACTAGCTGCTATAACAAATAGGTTCTGATTTTGGAAGCCTGGCACAATTTTAAAAGTCCAGGGCTCTCTTCTCCAAGTAGTAGCTCAAGAAGCTAGGCTCTTTCTATCCTAAGACACCACCATCTTCCAGCCAATTGGATGGGAGGGAGAGAAAAAGCCCATGGACTTTGTGGCCATACCTAAAAACATCACCCATTATTTTCCAGCATGCTCCACTTGCCAGAACACAGTGGTGTGGTTTATCTAGATTGCGGAGGGAGCTGGGAAATGTAATTTCCATTGGTGCTCAGGAAGGAGAAGAGAACTGCATACTGGTGGATTCTGGCTGTTTCTAGCACCCTGGCTCTGCCCATCAATTCAGACGACACTTGCTCATCCATTTCTCACATCAGACACTCTAACAGACAAGGGCTGGAGTAAATGGTGAGCAGTACATTGCCCTTGAGTGAATGCAGCCCAGCAGGAGAGAAGAGTGGGCAAATGAATAATTATGGTAGAGCATGATAAATGTTATAGCAGATGCATTCTCTGAGCGCTGGGGGAACTAGAAAAGAAGCAACTTCAGGGAAGCTTCAGGTACGAGTGAGCTGAGTCTTGAAGGAGGGTGATCATGGCTAATATTTTTCCCCTCACTTTCCACTCACTGAGCACTGTTCTAAGTGATTTTCATATAGTAACTTAGTCATCAGAACAAGTCTAATAGGTGGATATTATTATACTCAGAGAGGAGAAAGCCGAGGCACGAGGAGGTTAAGTCACTTGCTCAAGGTATCTCTCTGATAGTGATAGAGGCATGATTTGGGCCCGGGTGGTCCCACACCACACTATACTGAGAGGTAGTAGAAGCTCACCAGGAAGGATGGACAGTGCCTTCTCTGCTCATGAGGGCCCTGTACCCTCGTGTCTGCCTTGGTGACCGAGGGAGGGCATTTGGAGATCTGGAGAAGCATGCCCTGGCAGGCTCACTATACCCGTGCTGCCTGTGCTGTGCTGCTCTGGGTATCATAGACAGTCAGGGCCCAGAACCAGCCTGCTACTGCAAGGCTGGGAGGACGTCAGGACTTTGGGAGGTAGCCAGACTGGAGCAGGAAACCTTGACCTGAATAGCTGGCCTAGCCCACATTAGGAGTTCGTGTGAGCAAGAAATACACTCCTTTTGTTTTCACCCCCTGAGATTTCTGAGCTTATTTACTAAAGCAGCATAACCTGGCAGCCATCTATAATACATTATATTTCACATCTCTGCCCATCACTGGTTTCGTTCTTACTTTTGTTTCAACCCTGAAACTCCTGCCAACCTCACTTCTTTATCTGGCTAAGATTAAATCTTCTAAATCTAGTAATATGAACATATGGTGACTTCTTAAGCTATTTATCAATGTTCACATTTTAAATAAAGCTATAAACAAAAGTCTTTGGGTATCATTTGGAATGCCATTGTCTAAATTCGTGTCATAATGGCCACAGAGCCCGAGCTATTTTCTAACACATCCTCTTGCTCTAAGTGGAAATCTAACAGGATGAACTTTCCAGTAATGAGGTTTGACAGCCTCACCACCATCAGGAGAAGAAGCAGAAAGGCCAGGAGAAAGGCTGCTAACTTCCTCACCAAAGTGTTGATTAGGCCGTGTGCTTTTTACCACTCATCATCGGAACACATTGTGAATCCTTCCTGCCCCTCCCTGCCCAAACACACACACACACACACACACACACACACACACACACACACACACGAGATATTACCAAGTTGCAACCCCCAACAATTTCTAAAAGAGACCATATCCAGTGCAGTTGCATCCCCGTGTTTTAAGAAAGCTATATTCAAGAAGTATTAGGTACAAATTCAACCAGAATTAGAGAAGGGTGTTTTTGGTAAATTCTAATTGGTTTGGTGTTGCCTTAAAGGACGATGGGCATGCATCCATAATTCGAGTGTCCTCTCAATGACTAGGACTTTGAGAAAAAACACTGGGAAAAAGTAAAGAATCATTTAATCTCTAGAATCAGCTGGACAGTCAAACATCAGACATAAGCCAGCAGAAAAATATGCTTGGCTTCATCATGGTCACTTTGAAAAATACACACCTGAACTGAGCTCAGCAGCAGATTGGGAGTGCAGGGAGAAGCAGGCTCAAAAGCAAACAAAGTGCAGAAATTGTTAAATGTCTGAAAAGCCAGGATGTTACTTAGCTAAATGCTTTAAAGAACAGCATTGCTTAGCATAATAACAATCCTCGCTTGACTAATAACATTTCATTTTTAAGGGCAGATTCCCAAACTTATTGGCTTACTACCACCCCCTTTTCAGAAAAAAAAAAAAATACTCAGCAATCCCTGGGAGCTTCCACTACCCTCTTAGTTTTATTCGGTGCCCCCAGTGGCACCCAGGCTTCTAGCACACACACCCCCCCCCCCGCCAGAGGTGGTATCACTGACTCTGGGAAATCTATGGAACAAAACCCAAGTATAAATAATTAGTATTATTGAAGTTAGATGCCTTGAATTCTACCACAGCCTCCATTTCTCCTCTCTCTGCTTCCTCCCATTCCTTCTCCCCATGTTTCCAAAACTTCCTTCTAAGAATCAAAAAATATTTATAGATATAGTCACAGATTGTCACATAATTATTTTTGTGTTCTGTATCTTCTCAGGATGATTTTTTCCATTTGCTTTCAGATAATAAACAAAACATAATTATAGCATTTAGCCATAATTCCTAATATTTATAATTGTCTAGATATATAAGTAGTGTGTTAAACTGGTGTGTTTGCTCCCAACATTTCTTATACTTTGGCTTTTCTATTCTGATCACATAGTATAGCATCCATCATCTTTGGTCATCTGGAATTTATCTTCAAGCACTTTTTTCAACAAACTTATGAATGAAACCTTGACCAAGTGCATAGCCTATCATAGAATTTTTTTTAAACCTTGCCTACAAAGAATATACTCCTATTACTTTCTCATATGAAAGACAACCTTGCTGGGTATAAAATTCTTGAAGCACAACTTTATGAACAGAACTCCACAGATAATGCTTTTGTATAATTATCACAGAGTGGTATGAATATGAGTGCTTTTGTCTTTCTTCTTTTGGCATTTTAGTTTTATCTATTCCATACAGAACATATGTTGCTGTAATAAGAAATCAAAATCAATAGATTTATGCTAAGTTATTATCATATTCCCACATGCTGCTTGATGTTGAGAAGCATGCCAATAATCACTGTCAAGCAAACATCAACTCAACTGTAAATCACATATTGATGGCAAAAATGAATTACTATGCAAGTAATTTCACACTTAACAAAAATACAATATTGAGGCCATATATTCTCTAAGGGGAAAAAAAAAACAGATGTGAATCTGGAATACCTAATAAGATTAAAAAAAAAAAAATCAGAAGTCCTCAAACTGATCCATGATCTTTCACAAGGCAAGATTCTGAAACCTAATGGCAATAGAATCTTATAACAATTAAGCTATAAACCTCCTTTAGGCTGCACAAACATATTGCCTCTTTATTCAGGAAGATCAGAAATGCTACCACCACCACCAAAAGAAAAAAGGTATGCCAAAACTGGTGGCTTTGAAGGAGGTCATATGGAGGAAGATAGCACAGTTGTGAAAAGTGTACTGTCTTCAGACAACTTGGGTTTGAGTCTGACCACAGTACTATCATTTATTTTACTCACAACACTTCTTTTTCCTTCTTTCTTTCTTTTTTTCTTTCTTTCTTCTTCCTTTCTTTCGTTTTCTTTTTGTACTGGGGATTGAACTCAGATGCATTTTACCTCTGAACTATACCCCAGCCCTTTTTTAAATTTTGAAACAGGGTCTTGCTAAGTTTCTGAGGCTTGTCTCAAATCTGTGATCCTCCTGTCTCAGCCTCCCATGTACTGGAATTAAAGACATGTGCCACCACACCTGGATCACTATACTTCTGACATCAAATGTGCAAACTTTACCACACTGAAGAACAGTTCTCCAACATTCTAGTCACCAACTAAGCATCCTAAAATTCAGTTCAATTCTGGCATGATATACAGGGAGTATATCATGATCCCACAAGTAAATCCCTCAATACCACAGATCTATCCCCATTTGAGACATGAATCACAAGTCCTGGACCTCCCATATTTCTGATCTACCAGCTAAAAGTTGAAAGTTCCTATGACTCATTCTCAAGTTTGTTGATTTCCTAGAATGGCTTATAGAATTCAGGAAAACCCTTTATTTACTATTACTGGTTTATTACAAAAGACAACACTTGAAGGAGCCAAATAGTTATATGTGAGATGCATGTGAGAAGGGACACAAAGCTTCCACACGCCCCCAACATGGGTTCACCAACCTGGAAGCTCTCCATATCCTATAATTTAGGGGTAATTTAATTACATGGAGATTCCATTACATCAGCATGATTGATTGAATCATTGGCCATCGGCAATTAACTCGATCTCCAACCCTCTCTCTCTGGAGGTCAGAGTTAGGGCTGAAAGTTTTAACCTGTAATCAAATGACTGGTTCCTCTGGTGACCAGCCCCCATCTTAAAATCATCTAAGGGCCCACCCAGAGTCACCTCATTAGCATAAACTCAGATATTGTTGCAAGGATCTTATTATGAATAACAAAAGGCATTCTTCACTCCTATCACTAAGGAAATTTCAAAAGTTTTAGAAGGTCTGTGGAACCAGAGATAAAGACCAAATATAGATCTGTTATATCATAGTATCACACACATGCTAGTTATAAGTGACCCTGAGCAAACAAACTTCTAGGTGCCCCTGTTTTTCTCAACTGCAAAGTTAAGATCAGAATAACTTCTCCCTATACCTGTCATGGTGGCACATGCCTTTAATCCCAGTACTTGGGAGGCTGAGTCAGGAGGATCGTGGGTTCAAAGCCAGACTCAGCAACTTAGGAAGGCCCTCGGCAACCTCTAATAAGAGCCTGTTTCAAAATAAAAAATAAAATATGGTTGGGAGTGTATCTGGGAGGTAGAATGCTCCACTGCTCCACTGGGCTGCTCACTACACCGACCCTCCACACTGCGCTGCCACTGAGCCTGGTCATTCAGAGAAGGTACCACTGGGGATCTTGCTCCCAAGCATCAGGCAAAGCTGCCCAGAGCTTCAAGGTAAGTAGAGGAGCAATCCATAGAATACCCCCCTACAGAATGAACCTACCATGTGATCCAGCTTCACCACTGCTGGGTATCGGCCCAAAAGAATTGAAACCAGGCTACCATAGAAACACATGCATATCTATGTTTACAACAGCACAATTCATAATTGTGGAACCAGCCTAGGTGTCCATCAACAGATAAGTGAATTACAAAAGTATGGAATCTACACACAATGGAATTCTACTCAGCCATAAAGAAGAACAAAATTATGTCATTTGCAGGGACTGGATGGAAGTGGAGAATATTGTGCTAAGTGAGATTAGTCAGTCACAAAAAGTGAAAGATTGGGTGTTTTCACATATATGTGGAAGCTAGGGAGAAATTGGGACACAGGAAGGACTCCAGACAAAGGAGGAGAAACCTTAGTGGAGTGAAGGAGAGAAGCTAACGGGGAGGCGGGAGGGGGGAGGGAGCCTGGAAGAGGATAACTCCTCAATGAACATGATGTGCATACACAGATTTATCAATGCCAATCACTATGTCGTGCACGGGGTGGAGGGGAGCTGGGGGAGGGCTCACCGAGTGCTGTGTGCATGTATGCCTCTATCACTCTGAACTTCATGATGACATATGATTACAATGTACCAATTTTAAAAAAAAAAAACTCCCCTATAAAACCAGAGAATCCTACTTCAGTTTAGTAAGGTTTCTATCATTGATTGTTTGTGGGACTATTGAGGCAGTTTTGCTTGTTCTTGAACCTAGGAACTGTAGATTTCTCAACTTCCTTTCTTTCAAGAAAAAGTTGGAGCTGGGCACAGTGGCACATGCTTGTAATCCCAGTATCCAGGAGACTGAGACAGGAGGATCGCAGGTTTGAGTCCAGTCTCAGCAACTTAGTAAGGCCCTCCGAAATGTAGTGAGGTCCTGTTTCCAAATAAAAACTAAAATGAGCTGGGGTGGGGGGATAGTTCACAGGCAGACTGCCCCTGAGTTCAACCCCCAGTACCCAAGAAAGAAGAAGAAACTGGTCCAAAGCCATGACTGGGGATCCCACGTGAAGATGCACTATTGCTACTTAAAACAATTAGAATGAAATCAAGAAATTTTGTATTTCACCTAGTACCTTGTTGGAGAGTTGGAATCTCTCAGCCTGTGGTCTCAGAATTAGCTTATAGGCACAGTTAATTTAAATGACAGGGAGGATTTCACTCTCACATCCATTAACCCATGGTAGGAAAATACATAAGGTTCAACACCTTGGGATATAACTATAAGAGTAACAAAGACCCTCTAAAGGGAGAGGAGACTGTAAGAACACAGACCCAAAAGCTGCTCTGCCCACCATCAAGCCAGCCTACACTTGTTCTTAACCACTCCAAGATAAGAATTCTCAGCTGCATAATAGAGATGTAATATTACCTACCTCATATTGTTGTGGTGGGAATTCAATGAGAAAATATATCTAAGGCCCTTAGTATAATGTCATTCATGTTTAATATGGGCTCTATTATCATAGCCAGGCAAGAATAAAGACCCCTGGGCTAGAGGACAGGGTCTCCACAGATGCTGCTACATCTGGCAGTGTAGAGGAACCGTGCCCACCCTAATGGTTTACACCTGTTCACCTGAAGAACATTCTGTGTTGTGATACAGAAAAGACTACTTGCATGTACCCAGAACCTGATCTCATTTTGCTCTTTGTGTAGAACCCCTAAAACTTTGTCATGGCAACCCTGAATCTTGATGAAGTACTTCCTCATAGATCTGGTGTCCGGATGACTTTTGTCCTTTATTTGTCAAAGTCCTGGTCTTCAGAAGAGAAAGAGCAGGGATGGCTGCAGGTTCATGTATTGGGTCCTGGCTGCCGTGAGCGCTGGCTCTCCAGGGTCTGGGCGCCCCCTCTTCGGAGCACATCTCACAAACCTGGAAAATCTCCCCAGAGGCTCAACGGTAAAGCTGGCAGTTAGGTGATCCTGTATGCCTCGTGATGTTAGGGAAAGGCCTCAGTATCCAGAAGGATCTGACTGCTCCTCCTCCTGCTCCCCTCTGAAGATAGATGTTATAGTTTAGATATAAAATGTCCCCTAAAGAGCTCACTTATTAATGTTTGGAGCAGATGGAATTGAGTCATGAGGTTTATAATCTCAGAAGCAGAAAAGTCCATTGTAATAGATTTACCTGGGTGGTACCTGGTAGGCCAAAAGGGTGAGACTGGAGAAGGAGGTCCCCAGGGGTGCAGCCTTGGGGATTATATAAATGATTCCTCCTTTCCCTGCTCACTCTCTCTTGCTCTGGCCTCCATGATGTAAAGAGCACAGCCCATGTGCTCTCCCTCCACCTCCTGCCACCATGCCCTGTAATCCGCAGTCCCAGGGACGGAGCCCAAAACCATAAGAAAGTAAATCTTCTTTCCTCTAAGTTGTTTGGCCAGATGTTCTAGATTATGGCTGCAAGGATGCTGATGGATAAAATAAATGGTATCAGAGAAGTGGCGTTGCGACTACATCCAAGTCTGAGCATGTGGATTGTGACTCTTTGGAGCTGGTTTGTAAGAGGAAAGTGGAAGGGTCACAATGTGGCTAGAGAGGCAGATGGTAGAGACCGTGCTCAGGCGATTACGGAGGGCAAAGACGACTCCATAGAGAAATGGAGCAGCAGCCGCGTGTGTTGCACTTTGGCAAAGAACTTACCCACATTCTGCCCATGTCCTGAAACTTTGTATGAGGCCAAATTTAAAGACTGAATAAACTGGTGGAGGAAATATCAAAACAGCAAAATACCCAAACCGAATGATGAATATTGATGTCCATGTTCAGTGAACAGTACACCAAATTTCAGGTGCAGAAAGTAAAGCAGGGAGACTTTAAAGACTTGCAATTTGGCTAGAAAGACATGTGTAAAGCTGGGACTCAGAGAGATGATGACATGGGAGGAAATAAGATAATGGAAAGGAAAGAGGAAGCAGTGACCAAGATGTGGGCAGCAGAGGAAGCTGGGGCCAGGGCGGCTCAGATAGTCTTGGGGCCAGGGCACCCCAAATGGACTTGGGACTAGGGCAGCCTAGATGGTCTTGAGGCCAATGGTGGCCTGGATGGAGCAGGCCAGGTAGCTGTGATTCAAAAGGCCCCAGCGGCAATGATTAAGGAGGGTGTGACTACCTTTTCTGTTCACAGCCCATTTCGGAGCCCACATAATTCCAGCTCTGCTAGAAAAGGGGGGCTATGGAGGCTTCCCCCCAGATTTCAAAAAAGGCCTTGGAAGCCAGGCAATGTGTGACAGGGTCAGAATCCCTGTAAGCAGGCCCAAATGGGGTACATTTTGAAACTGAGAGTGAAGCTAAGGTTGCAAAAGAAAAAAAAAAAAAAACCCTCAAGATTTAGAAAGGCCAGAAATGTGGAACAACCGCGAAAAGTGGCTGCTAACTGCAAGCGGTGGAGCTGGCCTGGAAGAGCCATTGCAATCAGCTCAGCTGCAGGGGTGGGGCTGCCAAGGTCCCTTGGAGATCGCTTCTCACTGCCATGTGCTGCATATGCCAGAAGTGGGGCTGCAGATCAAATGATTGCCCTGCCGGATTTCGGATTTCATTACTGTTTCAGTCCCATCCCTTCTTTTTATGACCCTATTCCTCCCTTTGGGAATACCAATGTTTATTCCTTTTTGTATACTGGATGCATGTAACTTGCTTCTTATTTTGATCTTCATTGTCTTTTACAGGGGCACACAAGAGTTCACCTTGAGTCTCAAATAAGACTTTGGACTTTGGGACTTTTCAGCAACGCTAGAACTATTAAGACTGTGGGAACAACACTTGGAGAGGACTAAATGTATTTTGCATTCAGAGCTGAGCGTGAGCTCTTTAGGGGCCAGGGGCACAATGTTATAGTTAGATATAAAGTGTCTCCTAAACAGATCACTTATTAATGCTTGGAGCAGATGTAATTGAGTGATGAAGGTTGTAATCTCAGAAGCAGATAAATGTATGCTAATGGGTTTACCTAGGTGGTACCTGGTAGGCCAATGGGTGTGGCTGGAGGGGTCCCTGGGGTGGGGCCTTGGGGATTGTATAAATGGTTCCTCCTTCCCCTTCTCGCTGCTCTCTCTTGCTTGGGGCTCCTGATGTAGGAGCACAGCCCACGGGCTCTACCTCCACCTCCCGCCGCCCCGCCGTGCCCTGAGATCCACATTCCCCAGCCTCATATGGACTGAACCCAAGACTGTAAGGAAATAAATCTTTCCTCTAAATTACATAGTCAGATATTTGGATTATGGCTACAAAAATGCTGGCAGATACACGGGGTCTGTTCTGAGCAAGGGACTGATGACTGCAACAGAATTGAGCAAACGTGGTTGAGCAATACTTGAAAGGGGTGTGACCCAAAGATAGTTCACACCAACCACCAAACCAGCAGAAGAGGTTCTCACCTCAATCCCAGCTTCCCTGTGACTGTGGCATGTGGGAGGGGGACCTCCTGGCCACCTGACTACTCTCCCTTTCCTGCACCCCTGTCCCTTTGCTCTCTAGACTTCCACCCCGGTCCCCTGCATGCTCTTTCTTCTCTCCCTTTCTCAGTAGATCCTAAAAACATTAAAAACTAGAGTGGGCCAGGACATTAAAAGCTAGAGTGGGAGCTGGGCGTGGTGGCACACACTTATAATCCCAGCATTTGGGAGGCTGAGGCAGGAGGATCCAGGTTTGCAGCCAGCTTCAGCTACCTAGTGAGGCACTCTGCAACTTAGTGAGACCCTGTTTCAAAATAAAGAATAAAAAATAGGGCTGGGGGTATAGCTCAGAGGTAGAATGCCCCTGGTTCTATCCCCCATACTGCAAAAAAAAACAAAAACAAAAACAAAAAACAACTAGAGTGGGCCAGGAATGTAGAGCATAATTTTGCAAAATAACTCTTTAGATATGGTCTTCTTAGAGGTGAGAGGCATGGACATGGTAAAGAATCTAATTCAAAGACCCAGAGTCACATGAAATTGAGAAAATGCATGCTGTCACCTAAGAGAACAAGACTCAAATGAGCTGAGTCACGTGTTCCTCTGTTTGACTTTTGTCAAAGAAGAGCTTACAACCTGGAGGCCACCACAGGGTGAACTATAATAGCATCAAGCTAGTAAGAGATCTCTCTCCCTCACCTTTTTATCGTCAGTGAGATAAAAGGAAGCATCATTGTCTCCCATCCAGGACCCCAGTACGACCAAGGTACCCATCATAAGTGGAAAATCTTCTTGTCCACAAACTTTGTGCTATCAAATCATAGAACAAGGGCAGGAAGCTCTGTCCTTCATTTCATTCACTGCCCCCTCCTCATCTACTGTCTGATTTCTCAGCAAAGGAGCATTTGCAAGATGAAAGACTTATATTCTGCAAAATACTTCACTTGTCATCAGCTGGGGACTCCAGGCTCCCCGCTGTGCTGGTCAGTTCCCGGAAGGTTCCCTGAGTCTCCCTCATAGGCAAGGCCACACTGCTCCCAAGTGGCTTCTGTGGAGAAGCAGAAAGCCAGAAATGGCTGCAGCTGGAATTCTCTCCAGACCCCAGGGCCTGGCCTCCATGCAGCCTCAGGTAGGAGCCTAGATTTCCAGACCCAGCTCAGATCTCTAGCGCCCATGATGCCCGAGCTATGTCTCTCAACTCCAGGCAGATCCTTGGGTATGGCGAAGGGAGCAGACCTTTTAATAAACCTAAACATCTGCAGGGCCAGCATCCAACCTGGAATTCATCACAGTGAGCATCTTAAGATACAAGTAAGGACACCTTCCCGTCCTTTAAAAAAGCGGGGGAGG
>PVLC010013361.1:26149-42019 GCA_004027655.1 Graphiurus murinus | reverse complement strand
TTTTTTTTTTTTTTTTTTTTTTTTTTTTTGCGGTACTGGGGATTGAACTCAGGGGCATTCTACCTCCGAGCTATACCCCTAGCCCTATTTTTTATTCTTTATTTTGAAACCAAGTCTCACTAAGTTGCGGAGTGCCTCACCAGGTAGCTGAGGCTGGCCGCGAACCCGGATCCTCTGGTCTCAGCCTCCCGAATGCTGGGATTACAAGCGTGCGCCACCACGCCCGGTATTCTTTATTTTGAAACAGGGTCTCACTAAGTTGCGGAGGGCCGCACTAGGTAGCTGAGGCTGGCTGCGAACCCGGATCCTCCGGTCTCAGCCTCCCAAATGCTGGGATTACAAGCGTGCGCCACCACGCCTGGCTTTCTTCTCCATCTTCTACTCAATCCCCGGAATCCAAAGTATAGGACTCTCCCCACCCCATGCTTTTCCCCTCTGGGGAGTCTGAGCCCTGGATCCTCCGGGACCCCCTGGACAGAGAGGGGCTGCTTCTGGCCATGAAGGTGTGGGGAGGGGACCTGGCCGAGGACCCCGGATTCCCTGCACCCAGCCTCCGCAGAGCTGAGTGCTGGCCGCAGCCCCGCCTGCCGCTCCGGCTGAGCCTGGCTTCCTCCCCCACCGCCCGCCTGCCCGCTCCGGAGTGTACGTGGATTTGCACGATTCAGAAACAGGGAGGAAGGAAAAAAAAAAAAAAAAAAGAATTGGGTTTTGTATACTAAGCACTTTTGAGGGCAATCTGGGGCCCCCTAATCCAGAGGTTTATAACCTCCCCAGCTAATGCTCCCTGACACTGTGTTTTGATATCATTACTACATTATACTCACAATTTTTGAGTGAAAAAATACAGTACTTAGAAAGTCGAAATTCATAAATAAATTCATGTCAAACCGCACTTAATATTGATTTTGTTAGTGTTCAGATTCAATAATAAGGTACTGCGTGCATGAATATTTAAATATAATCATCATTTCTGCATTTCCTAATGGCCTCTGCTCCTCTACACTCAATTTAAACACAATTTAAAAACTATAATGTATTGAAAAATACTAGGATTTAGCAATAAATCATCATCGGGAGATTCCAGGCCTCTTATAGGGCGGCTCGATACCGGTTTCTCTGGGGACCGTACAATTAGATTCATGTTTTTAAACTTCTCAATTATCCATATGCTATAATTTTATGTGAAACTTTGTTTCGCCCCCCCCCCTTCGGCCCCCCGCCGCCCCCACCCCTCGCCGGCCCCCCGCCCCCCTCCCTCCGTAGGAAGCGGAGGGATATGGCTTAAGTATCCTCTTAGCCAGTGGAGTGGGGTCAAAGGTGGCCGTCCTCAAACTGAATTAGAGGCCAGGCCTGCCAGAGGCAGCCGGAGCTGAGTCACTTAATCACATTATTTGGGAAAAATATAGGGGGGAAAGAGATAAAATGACTTAAAATGAACTTGCCAAGGAGGAAGTGGAGTTTTTTAGATTTATTTAAAAAGCAATCCTCGGCCTGATGAAATAGATGCAGGGCTGCGGCAGGATGTGGTAGGGTCCCCGCGGAGGGGAGGCCGGAGAAGGGGCTTCCCGCCTGATCCCTGGACCCCCCACGCTTTGTGTGGAGCCACCAGGGGGTGCACAGGGCCCTGGGGTGAGGATACAGGGGTGCCCCTGGCGTGGGGGGAGCTGCGGGAGCCCCCTCTTCTGGGATCCTCAGGGCAAGCTGGGGCGGTCTGCAGGGAGGGTGGCGTGGCCGGGCCCCCGGGCATCAGGGCCTCGTGTGGTGCCCTCGTGGCGGCAGGCGGCAGCTGGTGCTGACAGATGGCAGAAGCGGCACAGCGGCCTGGGCTGATGATAGGGGTGGATGGGGATGAGGGACCCGGTGGGTGGCTCATGTTGGCTCAGGATACGGGGCTGCACACCCAGCGTATAGCGTGGATTGGCGTCATCCCCTCCATGTACCAAGCTCTGGCTGATGCCTGGCGCTTCCTGTTCAGGTCACGGAGCCCCAGATTGCCGTGTGCCATAAGGCATAGCCATGCCATGCCCAACCTATAGCCCAGACAATGAAGCTCAGAGAGGGGAAGCAATTTGTCCTAGGTCACACAGCTCAGTATCTGAACACAGCTCACTCCAGAGCCAATGTTCTCTTGGCCCGGCTCCAGTCTTCGTCCAGCAGGTACAGATGGAGGGTGGGTATGGTGTTGGCCCCCAAATGCTCCAGGATTTGGATCAGCTGTTCACATCCCAGGGAGACAGGCTGACTTGTGTGGGCGGGGACTCAGCACATCTGGATTCTGGGGAGCCGTCTGGTCCACGGACACCAGGCACTGGGGTTGAGGGTCGCTCCAGTGGACCCAGGGTTGGACTCTGGCCTTGTTGCCAGGGGAAACCCGAGCGTTGGCATGACAGCGAGGGATCCCCTGGGAGCCACACGGGGACAGACGGGCAGCTGTCAGGAGTGGAGCCCGGTTTTTTAGATGAGGGTGTCCACAAGGACTAAAACACCAAGACAGGCGCTCTAACTGGGGAGGGGCCTCCAAGGGGGAGGCCTGGTGCTCCATGAGCCCAGAAAGGGAGGCTGCGGAGGCCCCCCAGTGCACTGATGGGCCGGGCCAGCCCACGGGAGAAGAGAGCAAAGGTGCCCCCTTCACCCAGTGCCTGGCACACAGGGAGCCAGGCTCAGCCTCCACACCTCGTGGGATGGTGTTTTTCTCTTTTTGGTCTGCACTCTTCCGGTCCCTTTGGCGGGGCCACTGGACTGGTGCCATGGAACCTGGACTCTGATTGGGTGAGAGCCAGGTTCTTGCTCCTCCCACTAGGGGATTTGCAGCAGGGATACCCATAGGCTGCATTAGCAGGTTGCCTGTTCCTTGCTCCAGGGAGGGATGGAGATCAGGAGAGGGTGCATCAAGGGTCTGAGCGCCAGATCTCCCTGAGGATCAGCCTCTCCAGCAACCCACAGGTTCCAGTCTCCTGCTGAGGCCGTTTAATCATTCATTCATTCATTCATTTATTCATATTCATTCACTTCCTCATAGAGCAGACAGGCGACTGTGGGGCACTGTTCTGGGCCCCTCCGGCTGCAAAAGTGAATATAGCAGGGCTGAGAGGGGAGGACAGACCTCTGCCCCTTGCTGTGAACCTGGATCTCAGTCTCCTCACCTGTGATGAGGGGGTTAGCTTCACTTGTTTCACATCTGCCTGAGTTGTGCTTTGTGAAGCAGAGGGGGCCAGGCCATGTGGGAGGAGGCCCTGGCTGCAACCTCCTGCTAATTCCTGCACCCCAGTCCCTGGTCCCCTGGGCCCGCTCAGAGTTGGGATGGGAGGGACCTGACTGCCTCTATCCTCATCAGAGTCAGTGTCTCAGACAGGCAGGACGGGCGGGAGAGGGCAGAGCCCGGGCAAGGCGTGGCCGAGGGCAGTTCTGGATCCTTGGGTCACCCCTCATCGGGCAGCCAGGATGGGGGCGCTGAGCAGACAGGGGATTCCTCCCCCTTCCCCCTTCAATAGTACAGGGGATTGAATCCAGGAGCATTTTACCTCTGAGCGACACCCCCAGCCCTGTTTTTATTTGTTTATTTACTGTGGTAATGGGGATTGATTGAACGTTGGGGGCATTCTACCTCGGAATATTTAATTATTTATTTATTTGGAAACAGGGTCTCCCTAGGTTGATGACAGTCTCACTCCTTGCAGAGAGGCTGTCCTCAAAGCTGCGATCCTCCTGTGTCAGCCTCCCAAGCCGGTACCACCATTCCCGGCTTCTTCCTTCCCTTTCAGTTGACCTCCCTGACAACCTCCCTACCTCTTGGGCCCCTGGACCCAGCTGTCTCTCCTCTTCTCTCCCTGCAGACCTCAGTTTGCAGAGTCCCTCGCACGGGTTGATGAGAGAACCCCTGAAGGGCGGCAGGGCGCCCCAAGAGCCTCCGGAGGAGCCACGTTCCGGGGCCACAGATGACGCCAGCCATCCCCTGGTCCTTAGGCCCGGTAGGGCCCGGTGCCTCCTGAGGCCCTGTCACTCTGCATCCAGGGCCCGTTTTTTTCTGGAAAACAAGCGACATTCATCACAAGTGACAGGGAGGCCCTAATGCAATCTCGGCTGGAGCCATGAATTGCAAATGCACCGCGGTGAGGAGGCTGCTCCATTAGCCCCCCCCCCCCATCCTGGAGGAGGTCACATGCTAGAGCCCGGAGGTGCTGGTCATCCCCCCAGACACCTCGAAGGCCCAGAAGGGTCCAGGGCGACCTGAAGTCACCCGGGGAGTGGCCCCAGCCGCCTCCGCCCCCAGACAGGCCCTGGGGTCCTCGGGGTGGGGCGGGGTCAGGCTCCAGAGTGGGCGGCAGCAGGGGCCGGTTCCCGGTGACTCAACCTGCTTCGGTCCCTCAATGAGCTACACAGAGGAAAAATAAAACACCCGGGCAATTAGCCGGAGCAAGTCGGGTGAGCAGGGCGGGTCCCCAGGCCCCACCTGGACACCTGACCCGCCCGGCCATCGGAGGGCCTGGCCCGGGGGCCAGGAGTGCGAGTGACCCCGAGGTGCCCACCTTGGGGGCGGGGCCTGCGTTCAGCCCCGCCCCTCCCGGGAGCCCCGCCCCCGCGCGCCTGGCTCGGGCACCCCCGCCCCCGCCTCCTCCTCCTCGCAGGGCCGCCGCCACCTCCGCACGTGTGCGCCCGGCGCTTCCGGCTGCGCTCGCCGGCCGGTGTGACGTCTCTGTGCGCCCACGCGTGTGCCCGGGCCTCACGTGCGCGCCCAGCTCGCTGCCAGCCGAGCACTGAGTCAGGGTGCGCCGGCCCGCCTCGGGCCCTCGGTATAGACGGGTGGGTTTGTTTTTCCCTGCGTGTTTTGGGTTCGGGGAGGGGAAAAAAGAAATCTCCAAACGAGCTCTCCCTGGGGCGCTTTTCCCTCATTCTTCTGCCCAGGTGTCTCTAAAGGGAACCTCATTGTCTGTTTCAAATTCATTTGCACTTAACTCATCTAGAAGTTTTGCAAGAGCTGTTTGATGTCCAAGGAGCCAACAAGCACCCCTCCCTCTCTCTCCACCCTGGTAATGAGCCCTTTAACCCTTAGAGACCCGGAGCTGCCTTTGGACCCGAGTCAAAGGCCCGCCGCCCCCTCCCCTCCTGGGCGTGGGAGGAAGCGCTGGGCTCCCGGGCGGGCGCGCGGAGGGAGGGCCGTGGGGTGGGGGCGGCTCTGCCCGGCTTGCCCCCTCCCCTGGCACACACAGCCAGCTGGGCATCTCTCAGCGCCCCCTATCCCGTGGCCCCAGCCCCGCCGGGTGCGGGGCCCAGCTGTTGGGGCTCCGAGCCTCCCCCACTAATTAATGGGTGCCTGCGAGGGCTGACCCAATTGGCCCCCAAATTAATCTCAATTACAGCGATTTGGTAACTGCAGCGCTAGCCAGCCCGACCGAGCCGGCATTTCATCATCGGAGAATGGGGAGCCGGCTGGGACAGCTCAGCCTCGATGTTATCAGCGGGGGCGGAGGGGGGGCTGGGTGGGGCTCAGGAGCCCCAGGCAGCCGGGCCTTTATCAGCACCATCAAATTAGTTCACACCAGCTAATACGCACATTGGCAGCCTGGCCCGCCACCCCCACACCCGCTTCCCAGGGACTGGCGCGGGGGCTTCTGGTGGGCGCCGTGAGCCAGGTGGGGCCCATACAGGCGCGAGTTGGACAAAGCGCCAGGTTCTAGAACCCGGGGTCCAGCTGGGTGGCCTCCCTTGGGTACAGGGATGGGAGGCCCCTGACACCCGTCCTGGCAGCCACCCGCAGTTTCCAAAGCCTTCTCCATCCAGTCGCACAGGTTTGCTCTCCGCACATTCCCCAGGGGCAGGGCAGGGATTGCTAACTCCATTTTACAGACCGGGAAGCAGAGGCTCAGGGAGGAGCCGGCTGGCCAGGCGAGCTGGGACAGGAGCCAGGACTACCAGACGGCAGGGCTCCCGGTCCAGTGCTCTTCCCATGAGAATGGTTCTGGGAGATGGTGCCTCTCCCGACCGCACCCCCAGCGCCCCCGCACCTCCAACCGCCCCGGTTGGTTGCCATTTACTCTTTTGCTCAAATGGGGACTTCTCTGAGCCTCCGTTTACCCATCTGTCAGGTGATGAAAATAATAAAGCTGGTTCCTAGGCCACCCCCACTGGCCATTTTTCTAGGCTGAAGCCCCTCGCATTAATTCGTTAATTGTTTGTTTTTATGGTAATCAGGATTGAACCCAGGGGTATTAAATCTCCAAGCTACATCCCAGTCGCTGCCTCCTTCTTCTCCTCCTCCTCCTCCTCCTCCTCCTCCTCCTCCTCCTCCTCCTCCTCCTCCTCCTCCTTCTGTGGTACTGAGAATTGAACCTAGGGGCAGTCTACCTCTGAACTACATCTAGCCCTATTTTATTTCTTTATTCTGAAACAGGGTCTCCTTAAGTTGATGAGGGTCTTACTAAATTGCTGAGGTTGGCCTCCAACCTGCAATCCTCCTGTCTCAGCCTCCCAAGCACTGAGATTACAGGTGTACACCACCAGGCCCGGCTAATTGTTATCTTTACTAACAGGGCTGGTGGGGTGGAGGGTGCAGGAGACCTGCCAGCTGCTCATCTGTCCCCAGCACAGGGAGCTTTTTCATGTAACCAAGGGGAGCAGGACAGTCATCTGTCCCTGGGGAGGGGGATGGCTCTCAGGGCTCAAGGTCTGTGGGCTCTTTCCCTGCACCCTGGCCTACCCCACACCTGCAGTCAAAACCCCATCCCATAAGACTCGAGCTCCCGAAGCACTGAGCAGGCTCCGCTGTCACCTCCTCCCTGGGTTCTTCCTGGACACGTGAACGAATGACCTATGTCCAACCTTCCGCTTAAGGAGACACTTAACACAGCTCCTGCTGGCTACCCTCCCCTTCCTCCTCGCTTCCCGGCCCACCCTCCCCGGGGCTGCTCTGCACCCAAGCCACGTCTGTCTGCCACACCCTTGGCAGCGCCCCCAGAAAACTCCCGCCACCCCACCCTCTCCTCTGGGCCCAGTTTGGCCAGCTGGGATGGGGGGCCTTTGGGAGCGTGCCAACAGGTGCTGGCCCGTGCCTCCTCGCATCAGTCACGCAGGCCCCCCGCCCTGCACGGGAGCAAGCGCCCTGTGCCCCCCCTGCCCCCACTTCCCGCAAACCCAGTGGCAGGATGATTGATTTTGCGGGAAGAGCGGCCCGAGGGTGGGGGCTGGGAGCCGGGGCGCCAGGGGATCCTCATCCCATTTGCTTGTGGCCGTGAGTCAAAGCGAGGTCCCTCTGGTCCCTGGGCGAGGTGTTCCCCAGCTACTCAGCCTGGCCGTGGGAGGCCCGGGAGGGCTTTATGGGGCCTCCACGGGGAGTCTGGGGCCCAGCAGCACGGAGGGGCCTCCAGCTGCCCCCTCCGGCTCCTGCTCAGGTCCTCAGAGGAGGTAGCTGGCAGCCGAGCCCAGGGAATGAGGTCGGAAGGGTGCTCTGAGTTTTGCAGGGTCCCAGGGGCTGAGCCACGGGAAGATGAGCAGCCCCCAGTCTGGCTGGGTCCCCTGTCTTTGGCCCTGGCCCAGAGGCCCTGTGGGCTCCCAAGGGAGGAATTCAGAGCTATCGGACACATGTGCCTAACACATGCGCGCGCACACACACACACACACACACACACACACACAGGAATCCAGGGTCAGAACTTCCAGGCATCACATCCACAAAGGTGAGCCCCTTGCACAGGTGGGTAGAGTCTCCGTGATGCCTCAGACAGATTTGCGTTCTCCAAGGAAACGCCTCTCGGGGGTCAGCCCCGGGGGCGCCTCCCAAGCCACAGCAGCTCCCACGGGAGCAGCAAGCGAACCGGGCCGTCCTTCCTCATTCCTGCTGCAGACACGGCAGCTCGAAACTCAGGCAAGGGGGTGATTCAGACCCGGCGTGAGTCAGCGGGCAGGGAGGCCTGGGTCCTCCCTGCATCCCAGAGGCTCTGGAAAACCGGGCCGATGCCTCGCCACTGGTCCATGGGGGAGGAGATGTTGCTCTTCCTAGTACTGTCTGAGAAGGGGATGGGGTCAGCCTGGACTGAAAGGCAGGGCGACTTCCTGCAGGAGGGGACCCACAGGAGGTCTTCAGAAAGAAGAGCAGGGATTTGGGGGTGGGATCTTGGGAAGGGAGGGTGACCGTCCTGGAGAGCAGAGGACAGCAGGAAGGGGTTGTGCCCGTGGCTTCTGGATTAAGCCTCTGCAGCATGCTTAGACTATGCTGGGTGCTGTGTGAGGCCTGAGCGGGTCCGCAGAGCCAGCCTCGCCTCCAGGGACCTTGCAGGTCAGCTGGGAGGACACGTCCCCTGCACAGAGAAGCGCGTGGATACAATCAGGGAATGGTGGTGAGGCGAGGGCAGTCCTGGCAACCCCCAACCCAATCTGGTGACTCAGTGCAGGCCCCGCAGCTCCAGGGAAGGAAGGAGGCGCCTCCGGGGTCACTGAGGATGGGTTGGGTCGGGGTCAGAGCAGAGGGAGGGCATCCCAGATGGAGAGGAGCTTGCAGAGGGGACCCAAGAGGCAGACCCATGCCCATGCCCCAGGTCCTGTGTGGGGAAGTGTGCAGCCCATGGAGGCCCCTTCCTGGGAAAGGCGGTGGCCCAACATTCCTGGTTAACACCCACGTTCTCCATGAGCTACTTGGCAGCAGGGGTGGCCCTCCTCCCACAGCACGTGGGAGCTGTCATGGGTGCCGCAGTCAAGGCTCGGAGCCGCCCCCCGGGTCATACTGCTGGGCCTCTCTCTCCCTCTCTGTTTAGACATGCTTAGTTTATCATAAGAGAGAGACTTGGGAGTTACCGGCTGACAGATTTCAGAACTTCAGTGGCCCGAGCAGCTCCCCTTGGTGCCATTGTCCCATCAGTGATTTCATTTCAGGCTATAAACTTTCCAAGAATGTCTGTCTGTCTGCTTCTTCCTCTCTCGTCTCTCCTCTCTCTTCTCTCTCTGTCTCTCTCTCTTGCAGTACAGGGAACTGAACCCAGGGGTATTCTACCTCCGAGCTACACCCCCAGCCCTATTTTTAATTCTTTATTTTGAAACAGAGTCTCACTAAGTTGCGGAGGGCCTCACTAAGTAGCTGAGGCCGCCTCCTGTCTCAGCCTCCCAAGTACTGGGATTACAAGCGTGCGCCACCACACCTGGGGGAATGTCACCATCTCTGAGTAAGAATAATCCTGGTTATTGAGAGCAACTTTGGTGCCTCCAAATTCTGGGAAGGAGGTGTCTAGATGTCCAGTTTGCTCTGACTTAAATTCTTTTCACCTGACTGTTGTCATACTTACGGGGTCCCTGGAATCTTGGTTTCCTTGCCTATTAACCTGCTGTGGGAATTGCTGACTTAAGTCCTTAAAAAAAAAACCTTCCTTTTCCGGATTACTGAAGCATTGAATTTCAATGTTCATTGTAAGAAATCTGGCAAATGTAATAAGGAACATTAAAGAAATTCCCCCCCACCCCTGGGGATTGAACCCAGAGGCATTCTACCTCTGAGCTACATCCCCATCTCTATTTTATTTTTACTTTGAAACAAGGTCTTACTAAGTTGATGAGAGGCTTTATTGACTGAGGCTGTCCTTGAACCTGCTCTCCTCCTGCCTCAGCCTTCCAAGGACTGGGATTACAGGTGTGCGCCACCACACCCAACTAAAAGGAATGTTTAACTCTTTTAATATATCATCATCTAGAAGAATCCACTGTCGACATTTGGTCCATTTTTTTTTTCCCCCAGTACTAGAGATTGAACCCAGGGGTATTCTACTTCCAAGCTCCCAGTCCTTTTTTTGTTGTTGTTGTTCTGGGGATGAACCCCAGGGCCTCGTGTGTCCTAGGCGAGTACTGTTCCACTGAGCCACACCCCCAACCCCGAGTCTTTTTTTTTTCTATGAATGTGTAGGCGGGATGGGAATGCATACAAATATGTAAATCTGGATTTGGATCATAGGGTTTTGTACTCTGATTTTTTTTTTGCATTGTTATGAGTTAATACATACAGCAGAAAGTATGTGCAATTTAAAAATAATAAGAAAACAAACAGCTAGGTATCCACTACTGAAATGAAGAATTATGCCCTCCTTTTCCACTTACTATTATGCTCTGGACATTTCCCTGTGCCATTAAGTATTCTTTGAGAAACTGAATTTTAATGGCTGTCTGGTGTTCCTTCAAAGGGTGAACCATATTTTATTTAACAAATCCCATCTTCTTAGAAATGCACATTCCTCCCAACTTTTTCCTATTAAAAGGACATGGTGAAGAACACCATTCTATGCAAATCTTTGCCCATAATCACAATAATCTCTATTTCTCCATCAAAAGTGGAAAGAAATCGAATTATAGGGTCAAAAGTTTTAAAAGAGTAACAGCCAACACATAGCAGGTAGTGCTTGGCGAGGCACCCTGCAGACAGCTTTAGAGCAGAAGCTTATTGAGATTTGTTTTGTTTTGTTTAGTATCAGGAACTGAACCCAAAGGCACTCTACCTCCAAGCTACACCCTCAGCCCTTTTAATCTTTTCTATTTTGAAACAGGAT
Organism: Graphiurus murinus; assembly: GCA_004027655.1. Classification (NCBI taxonomy): domain Eukaryota; kingdom Metazoa; phylum Chordata; class Mammalia; order Rodentia; family Gliridae; genus Graphiurus; species Graphiurus murinus. The sequence goes on along the minus strand of PVLC010013361.1, from coordinate 31,502 downwards.
CTTGCTAAATTGTTGAGGGTCTTACTAAGTTGCTGAGGCTGGCCTCGGATCTGCAGTCCTCCTGTCTCAGCCTCCCAAGTTCTGGGATTACAGGCAGGCGCAACCATGCCCAGCTACTCATTAAGATTTACTAGTCCATGTGATAGATACATTTCTTTCTTTTTTTTTTTTTTGCGGGTCTGGGGATTGAACTCAGGGGCTTTCTACCTCCGAGCTACACCCCCAGCCCTATTTTTTATTCTTTATTTTGAAACCGAGTCTCTCTAAGTTGCAGAGTGCCTCACTAGGTAGCTGAGGCTGGCCGCGAACCCGGATCCTCTGATCTCAGCCTCCCGAATGCTGGATACATTTCTTATCCCCATTGTATAGATGAGCAAACTGAGGGTCAAGGAAGCCAAGCAAGTTGCCCCAAGCCACATCACAGGCAGCAATGCTGGGCTTTGAACACCAGCGATCTGATTGCAGGGCCGCCATGCCATGCTTTGGTTGGTTTGTTGTCCATTCAACACTATTTACTGAGCACCTACTACAGCACCAGGTACAATCACAGACGACAGGTGAACAGCAGGGAATCAAACAGATAGACATCTCCACCCACCTTCTAGTGGAGGTGACAGACAGTAAACACCAGAGGGAGAGCTGTAGATTGTTACAACGCGGTTAGCCAGGCGTGGTGGCGCACACTTGTAATCTCAGTACTTGGGAGGCTGGACCAGAGGATCTGGGTTTGCGGCCAATCTTGGCTACTTAGTGAGGCTCTGTAACTTAGTGAGTCCCTGTTTCAAAATAAAGAATAAGAAATATAGAGATGGGGGTGGAGCTTGAGGGTAGAATGCCCCTGGGTTCAATCTCCAGTACTGCAAAAAAAAAAAAAAAAAAAAAAAAAAAAGATAAATCAGCTGGGTGTGGTAGTGCACACCTATAATTCCAGTACTTGGAAGGCTGGAATAGGAGGTTCAAGACCACCCCCAGCAACTTAGAGAGACCCTCAACAACTAAGTGAGATCCCACTTCAAAATAAAAATAATAAAAAAGGGATGAGGGTGTAGCTCAGAGGTAGAATGCCCCTGGGTTCAATCCCTAGTTGCCCTCCCCCCCCCCTACAAGGCGGTAAATCTTCTGTTCAAAAATACAAAGGAAAGAGGTAGAGGAGTGCAGGGTTGGATGTGCAATTTAAAATAGGGAGGATGCTGGATGTGGTGGCACACGTTTATAATTCCAGTACTTGGGAGGCTGAGACAGGAGGATCCGGGTTCATGGCCAGCCTCAGCTACTTACTGAGGCCCTCCACAACTTAGTGAGACCCTGTTTCAAAATAAAGACTTAAAAATAGGGCTGGGGGTGTAGCTTGAAGGTAGAATGCTCCTGAGTTCAATCCCCAGTACTGCAAAAATAAAATATGATAAAATAAAATAGGGACATGAGGGGAGGCTTCCTGAGGAGACAGTTTAGCAAAGTAGTGAAGGAGGGGAGGGACAGAGCACTCCAGGCGGAGACACCTGCAGGTGCAAAGGCCCTGAGGCAGGCAGGGGCCGACTACCCAAGGAGCAGCAGTAGTGAGGCTGGAGTAGAGGCAGAGGCAGAGAGTACGAGGTCTGAGGGAGTGCGGCAGGTGCAGATCACAGAGCTCTGAGGCCACAGTGAGAACTTGGGCCTTTCTCTGAGGTAGCTGGGAGCCTGGAGAGTTTTGAGCAGAGCAGTGATGTGATCCAGCTCCATCCAACAGGACCCTTTGGGCTCCGGCTGAGTTCCACGGGGGACAAAGGTGTAATGGGGGCGGCCCCTGCCGCAGTGGAGGCTGAGATCATGGTAGCTCAGTGCAGGCTGCGAGTGTGGAGTAGAAAGAAGTGTTTCCCTCTGGACAAGTTTGAAAATAGAGCTGAAAGGGTTTGCAGATCATTTTTCTATAGGATATTAAAAAAGAAATTGAAGCCGAGTGTGGTGGCGCACGCCTGTAATCTCAATACTTGGGAGACTGAGAGAAGAGGATCACAGGTTCGAGGACAGCCTTGGCAAGTAGTGAGACTCTCAGTAACCTAGTGAGATCTTGTTTCAAAATAAAAATTTAAAGCCGGGCGTGGTGGCGCACGCTTGTAATCCCAGCATTCGGGAGGCTGAGACCGGAGGATCCGGGTTCACGGCCAGCCTCAGCTACCTAGTGAGGCACTCCGCAACTTAGTGAGACTCGGTTTCAAAATAAAGAATAAAAAATAGGGCTGGGGGTATAGCTCGGAGGTAGAATGCCTCTGAGTTCAATTCCCAGTACCGCAAAAAAAAAAAAAAAAAAAAAAAAAAAAATTAAAAATAGGGCTGGGCGTGTAGCTTCGAGGTAGAATGTTCCTGGGTTCTATCCCCAGTACCACAAATGAAAAGAAAGAAAGGAAGGAAGGAAGGGAGGGAGGGAGGAAGGGAGGAAGGAAGGAAGGAAAGAAAGGGAGCCAGGCATGGTGTTACATTCCTGTAATCCCAGTACTTAGGAAGCTGAAATAGGAGGATTGCAGGTTCAAGGCCAGCTCCAGCAATTTAGAAGATTCTGTTTTAATATAAAAAAGAAAAAGGACTAGGGGTGTAGCTCAGAGGTAGAACGCCCCTGAGTTTAATCCCCAGTACAAGAAAGAAAGAAAGAAAGAAAGAAAGAAAGAAAGAAAGAAAGAAAGAAAGAAAAGAGAAGGAAAGAAAGAAAGAAAGAGAAGGAAAGAAAGAACAGGCTGAAGTACAGCTCAGTGGTAGAGCTCTTGCCTAATATGCACAGAAGCCCTGGGTTCCATCCCCAGCACCACAAACAACCAAAAAACTGTAACAAAGCTGGGCATGGTGGCATACACTTGTAATACCAGTACTTGGGAGGCCCAAACAGGAGGATCACAGGTTTGAGGACAGCCTCAGCAAGTAGTGAGACTCTCATCAACCTAGCAAGACCCTGTTTCAAAATTAAAAAAAAAAAAAAAAAGTTTTGGGAATGTAGCTAGGAGGTAGAATGCCCTTGGGTTTAATTCCTAGTAACACACACACACACACACACACACACACACACACACACACACGCACACACACGCACACACACCCTGGTGGGGAAGATGCTGTTAGTAGAGCTGGAAAGCCGAGGTGACTCAGGTGTTCAATCTGGGGCGCTACAGGCCATTGCTTCTAGTTCGCTGTCCTGGCCCCTTCTCTTGGGTACACAGGAGAGTGCTCGCTCTTGCCGTCTTGAAGTTAGACGTGGCCACGAGATCAGCCCTGGCCAGAGTTGCATGAAGTATAAATGCTGGGAGGGATGCATCAAATCACCCCAATTCTGCGGATTCCCTGCTGGGGGCCATCTCGGGGCCATGTGCCCAGGCAGAGCTGCCGTCAGCCTGGGTTTCCCAGTAACTCCTGGAGGACAGTCTCCTGCCCACTGGCCCTGGACAGGCATCATTAGCAAGGAACTAGCCTTTGCTGTTCTGAGACACTGAGGCTTAACTGCTGTCTGTCACTCCTGCGTAAGTTTTCTTATCTTGAGTAACACAGGTGCCTATGAGCTGGACTTCCCTGTACAGTTGCACAGTACGAAGGCAGCCTAAGTGCCTTTCATCGTGACCATACCCCTGTCTAACTTCTAGATCCTGCGCTCAGGAGAAGGACTGTGATCGGAGTGTCCCAATGGCACTCGGGATGTTGCCTGAGGCTGTTCCTTTTGCTCATCAGCTGCTCTTGGAAGCCTTATTTCCACCCCACCCACACCTAAACCTGCCACAGCCACCTCCCAAGGTGGGGAGGGGGATGGGAGAGTGTTCAGAGCGTGACTGGAGCCTTTGAGCCTGGGTGTAAGTGAGCACCGGGGTGAACATGTGTGACTGGGGCTGCCACCCCCAGGAAGCTCCTCCCAGGTGGAGCTGAGGGGCCCGGCCCCTCTCCAGCATTCTCGCTGCTTCCGAGCAGGATGCAGTGCTCTGGCCATGGACTTAACAAGAAGTTTGATTTATAGCCGGGCGTGGTGACGCACACTTGTAATCCCAGCATTTGGGAGGCTGAGACTGGAGGATCCGGGTTCGCGGCCAGCCTCAGCTACCTAGTGAGGCACTCCGCAACTTAGTGAGACCCTGTTTCCAAATAAAAAATAAAAAATAGGGCTGAGGGTATAGCTCGGAGGTAGAATGCCCCTGGGTTTAATCCCCAGTACCGCAAAAAAAAAAAAAAAAAAAAAAAAAAGAAGTTTGATTTATGCAATTGATATTCAGGTGAATTCAAGCTGAATGCTACCGATTAAACTCCAGAGCTAGCGCCCCCGTCCTTCACACCGTGGCCGGCCTGGGGTTGGCAGGTGCATTCTGGTTTCCTCTGGCCACCTGCCTACAGCTGGACACAACCATGTGTAGCACCAAGTGTGCTTGTTTTGGTTCTGGGTCTTGAACCCAGAGGCATTCTACCTCTGAGCCACGCCCCCCCCGCCTTATTTATTTATATATATTTTATATATATATTTATATATATAATATTTACTTATATTTTGAAATAGGATCTCACTAAATTGTTAAAGGTCTCACTAAATCCCTAAAGCTGACCTCAAACCTAAAATCTTCCTATCTCAGCCTTCCAAGTACTGGAATTACAGGTGTGAGCCACTGCGCTTGACTGTACCAAGTTTTTTTTTTTTTTTAGCGGTACAGGGGATGGAACTCAGGGGCATTCTACCTCTAAGCTATATCCTCAGCCCTATTTTTTATTCTTAATTTTGAAACAGGGTCTCATTAAGTTACAGAGGGCCTCACTAAGTAGCCGAGGCTGGCCGCAAACCTGCGATCCTCCTATCTCAGCCTCCCAAGTACTGGGATTACAAGCATGCGCCACCACGCCCAGCTCCCCTCCTATATTTTAAAGGACAGGTTCACCTCTGTGCCACCACGCCTGGCTAAGTGTGTGTGTGTGTGTGTGTGTGTGTGTGTGTGTGTGTGTGTGTGTCCTTGCTGGTTTTCGTGTTAAGGAAGTCACTTTCTCCTAACTTTTAAGGGATATCTGAGCTGAAGGTGGCCCTGCCTACTGTACCAGAGGACGTGCCCAGAAGGTAGGGAGTGGTTTGAGCACCAGGTGTAAATTTGGGAATTGCCAGGTGTAGTTGGTGTTTAAAGAGCCCAGACACTGAGGAGCCACAGAGGAGGGGTGCATAAAAAAGAGTCAGAAGAGCCGGGCGTGGTGGTGCATGCTTGTAATCCCAGCATTTGGGAGGCTGAGACTGGAGGATCTGGGTTCGCGGCCAGTCTCAGCTACCTAGTGAGGCACTCCGCAACTTAGTGACCCTGTTTCAAAATAAAGAATAAAAAATAGGGCTGGGGGTGTAGCTTGGAGGTAGAATGCCCCTGAGTTCAATCCCCAG
>PVLC010013361.1:0-26049 GCA_004027655.1 Graphiurus murinus | reverse complement strand
ATTGAACCCAGGGGCATTCTACCTCTGAGCTATACCCCCAGCCCTATTTTTTATCCTTTATTTTGAAACAGGCTCTCACTAAGTTTCAGAGGGCCTCACTAGGTAGCTGAGGCTGGTGATGAACCTGGATCCTCGGGTCTTAGCTTCCCAAGTACTGGGATTAGAAGTGCGCACCACCAGGTCTGGCTCTTAACCCTAATTTTTCCCAAAGGAGAAGCGGAGCTCGGCAGCCATGTGTGGGCTCGGTGGATTTGGCCTACTGACAGGCTTTGGTGTGTATGCATTCCTGGGGTGCCTGGAGCAGCCCCTAAAGGGATCCCAGATCCCTCGGGGAGATGGGTCCAGGACCCACTGCCAGACCTGGAAGGAAATGCTTCCATAGGGCGGGGGTTTGTGGAGAAAATGCAAAGGCAGGCCCCTGCCTGGGTCTGGGAGCCTGGGGGTCAGGAAGGTTTCCCCAAGGGAAACAGAAGCTGCGCGCCCAGGAACGGAGAGGTCCAGCCTGGTGGGGACCTAGGCTGAGGACGTCCTGGCAGCGGGCACAGCAGGTGCGAAGGCTTGGGGCGTGCAGGAACCGAGGGGAGCCTCGCCCTAGCTCTGTCCCGCCCGCCCAGCCCGCGGCCCGGGCGCCTCTCCGGAGCCAGCCCCGCCCGGCCGCGGTGGTCGCGGGGCAGGGGCGTCTAATGGGCCGCGGCCCCGTCCGGGGAGTGGTCCCCGCCGCGCTAATGTGCGGTCTCCGGCCGCTGGCAGCGGTGCCCCCGCGCCGACCCCGATCGATGCGCAGCGCCGCCGAGCCCCCCAGCTCCCCGCCAGCGCCGGGCGCCGCGACCCACCCGCAGGGAGCTCGAGGAGGACGGAGGACCCGGCTCGGCCCCGCCAGCCTCCAGCCTCCTTGCAGCCTGGGAATCCGGAGGCCAAGGCTAAGGTCACCAGCCCTGTCGCCCAGATGTGGAGCCTGGGGAGCGGTCGGAGGGGGAGAAATTACAAAAAACTTCAATCAAGATACTTTTAAAAAGTTGGGAGGCTGAGACAGGAGGATCGCAGGTTCAAGGCCAGCCTCGGCAATAGCAAGCCTCTCCGCAACTTAGTGAGACCTTGTTTCAAAGTAAGATAGGGCTGGGGGTGTAGCTCAGAGGTAGAATGCTCCTGGGTTCAACCCTAGTTCAGTAGTAGTAGCAATAAAAAAAAAATAATAATAATAATAAGTGTGTGTGTGTGTGTGTGTACTGGAGATTGAACCCAGGGACATTTACCTCTTTTATTTTGGAACAGGGTCTCGCCAAGTTTCCGAGGGCCTAGCTAAGTTTCTGAGGCCCTCAGCCCTTTTAATTAATTTATTTTTTTATTTTGAAATGGGGTCTTGCTAAGTTACCATGCACTGGCTTCGAACCCGCGATCCTCCTGTCTCAGTCTCACAAGGCTTGAACACAGGGCCTCCTGTATGCTAGGTAAGTGCTATACCACTGAGCTATACCACGAACCCCTATCTTCTTAGCCAATAGATATATTCCATTGTTCTAATATTAATCTATCTGATTACTAATGAACATATATATTTTGTACTGGTATTGAACCCAGGGGCATTCTACTTCTGACTATACCCCCTACCCCCTTTATTCTATTTATTTATTTATTTATTTATTTATTTATTTATTTATTTATTTAGCTGTACTGAGGATTGAACTCAGGGGCATTCTACCTCCGAGCTCCACTCCCAGCCCTATTTTTTATTCTTTATTTTGAAACCGAGTCTAAGTTGTGGAGTGCCTCACTAGGTAGCTGAGGCTGGCGGCGAACCCGGATCCTCTGGGCTCAGCCTCCCAAATGCTGGGATTACAAGTGTGCTCCACCACGCCTGGCTATTCTCTTTATTTTGAAACAAGGTCTCCCTACATTGATGAGGCTATCCTCCAACCTGTGATCCTACCGTCTCAGCCTCCCAAGTACTGGGATTATATATATGTGTCATCACGATTGGCTTAATGTATTTTTTTTTTTTTTTTTTTTTTTTTGCGGTACTGGGGATTGAACTCAGGGGCATTCTACCTCCGAGCTATACCCCCAGCCTTATTTTTTATTCTTTATTTTGAAACCAAGTCTCACTAAGTTGCGGAGTGCCTCACTAGGTAGCTGAGGCTGGCCTCGAACCCGGATCCTCTGGTCTCAGCCTCCTGAATGCTGGGATTACAAGCGTAATCCACCACGCCCGGCTGGTTTAATGTATTTTTAATCTATTTTAAATATGAATCATTTTTCCTGTTGCTGGGCTTTTGTCTCATAAAAGTTAAACTCTAACATCATAAAAAGAGTGTAACTCTTCCTTTTTTACTCCTAGGTTGTGTCTTGCTTTTCCTGCCCAATATTTGAAAAGTATTTTCCTGTAATGTTTTTATCTTAAAAAAAAAAAAAAGAATGGAGGAGCTGGGCGTGGTGGCACATGCCTGTAAATCTAGTACTTGGGAGGCTGAGACAGGAGGATCAGAGTTTTGAAGCCAGCCTCAGCAACATAGCGGGGCCCTCAGTAACTTAGTGAGACCCTGTTTCAAAATAGTAAAATAGGACTGGAGATGTAGCTCAGTGGCAAAATGCCCCGGGTTCAATCTGTAGTTAAAAAAAAAAAAAAGAAAGAAAGAAAGAAAGAAAGAAAATGAAAAAGAAATGGAGAAGTGGGGCATAGTGGTACATGTCTATAATCCCAGTATTTAGGAGACTGAGACAGGAGGATTGTAGGGTCGAAACTAGCCTTAGCAGTGTAGTGAGACTCTCAGCAACCTGGCGAGACCCTACTTTAAAACAAAAAATAAAAAAAGGGGTGGGAGTGAAGCTTGGATGTAGAATGGCCCTCGATTCAATCCCCAACAACACACACACACACACACACACACACACACACACACACGAAGAGATTATTTTTGGTTGATGACAATATTAAAATGAAATGAATTGTTCTTTTTTTTTTTTTTTTAATGGTACTGAGGATGGAACGCAGGGGCCTTTTTACCTGCAGACTACACCCCCAGACCTATTTTATATTTTGTTTGGAAACAAGGTCTCACTAAGTTTCTGAGCACCTCACTAAGTTGGTGAGGCTAGCTTCAAACCTGCGATCCTCCTATTTCAGCCTCCCACCTGCTGGGATTACAAGCATATACCACCATGCCCGGCTTGAAATGAATTGTTCTTAAATCAACAAGTCGAATTGCAGTTTCAGTGACATTTCCAACATAAATGTTTATCAAATGTGATAGTCTACTTGTAGAGTTCATACAAAAAGAAAACAATAATAAAAAAAGAAACAATAATAATAACAAAAAATTGCAGAGGAGAATAGTTCTAACAATTGGCAAAATATACTACAGATTAATAGAAATTAAAACCCTGCAGTACTGGAATGACATTAGGTAAATCATCAATGGATAGAAACAGGTCCATGTTTGTATGGAACTTTAGTTTATTATAAAGATGACATTTCAATTAAGCAAAAATCAATACATGATCTTGGTTCCAGTGGCTATCCATCTGAGTGGGAGAAAACACTTATTCATTTATCCATCACGGATTTGTGGATGCCTAACGCATTCCAGAAACCGCGTACGCAGACACTGGGCTGGGGCAGTGGACCAAGAAGACAGAACGACCAAAACTCCTGGTCACGGAGCTGAAATTCCGGTGGGGGAGGCAGTCAATTCTCCTCCCAATCACCAAAGTTAGTAGGCAAATTATATAACGTATTAAAAACTGTAAGTACTATGGACAGAAATAAAAGAGGCTAGGGACATGGCAATTAAGTGGAAACAATTAGAAAAGTCAGAAAAGACTTCAATGGAAAGGTGACATTTCAGTGAAAACTCAGCGATAGGCAGTTGGCCTTGTATATGTCTGTGGAAAGGGATATCTGGGCCCCAAAAGGCCCCACGGCAGAAACAGATTTGTTTGTGCTACCATTTTTTTGAGCTGTATCTAATGCCTGGACTTGAGGGCGGGGTTGACTGTCTGGACACAGCTGGCAGGCGAGCTGTGACCGGCTGGTGCCTCTGCATTGCTTTGGAGGTCACTTCTTTTGAGGCTTCAGGCGGGGCAGCCGGAGTTATGGAGTCGTGTTGGTGGTGGCCGGTGCACCCAGCCCTGGTGGAGACAGTTCCCCAGCTGACCGGGTCCTTGGTGCCCAGGCCGAGGCCTTCAGCACAGCTCCACGGTTCTGGATCCTCTGGTGCTGTTGAGAAGGCTCAGGTGCTGTGCTGGGTCCCTTTCCTTAGCTAGAGCCCTCCCAGCGGACAGATGAAGGGCCGTGGCCTTCCTTCCTGAAGACGACTGAGAGCGTAGACTCAGCTCCTCACCACGGCCAGACGAGACTTCATATTAAAGTGGTAAATTAAAGTGGTTTGGCGAAGAATGAAACAAAACAAAGTGTGGACTTGAACTTCGACCCCAAGGGTCACGGGAGCGTCTGGAGCGGAGGTGTGATGGAGTCAGTTTCTGCTTTCACAGGATCACTCTGGGGTCTGGGTGGAGGGTAGATCCTAGCGAGGAGGCAGGAGTAGAGGTGGGGACGGGGCGGGGGTGGGGGGGAGGTCATGACAGGTACTGGGAGGGTGTGGGTGCCTTGAACCAGCGACCAGTGGTAGAGAAGGCGAGGAAGGAGGCGGGGCCTGGGTGGTGTGTGTGTGTGTGTGTGTATGTGTGTGTGTGTGTGTGTGTGTGTGTGTTATTCTGAGGATTGAACCCAGGGGTATTCTACCTCTGAGCTACACCCCCAGTCCTATTTTATTTTTTATTTTGAAACAGGGTCTAAGTCACAGAGGGTGCTGAGGCTGGCCGTGAACCTGTGATCCTCCCATGTCAGCCTCCCAAGTACTAAGATTATGGGCATATGCCACCATGCCCGGCTTATTTTTTTATTTTGAACAGGGTCTTATAAAATTACTGAGAGTCTCACTAAGTTGCTGAGGCTGGCCTCAAACCTGCAATCCTCCTGTCTCAGCCTCCCAAGTACTGGGATTATGGGGGTGCACCGCCATGCCCAGGTCTTTTTTTTTTTTTTTTTTTTTTTGTGGTACTGGGGATTGAACTCAGGGGTCTTCTACCTCCGAGCTTCACCTCCAGCCCTATTTTTTATTCTTTATTTTGAAACCAGGTCTCACTAAGTTGCGGAGTGCCTCACTAGGTAGCTGAGGCTGGCCTCGAACCCGGATCCTCTGGTCTCTGCCTCCCAAATGCTGGGATTACAAGCGTGCGCCACCACACCCGGCTATGCCCAGGTCTTTTGATGGAACAGCAGCAGTAATGGTGATCGGATGTGGGGAGAGGCCAGGAGGGACCAGGAGTTCTGCTGTGGGTGTTTGGAGTTTGAGATGTGAGTAGACCTTCAAAAGGAGATGCCGGGCAGAGGCACGCCTGCCTATCTCCAGGTTTTAGACAGAGCTGGACTGGAGATGCGTTAGAAAATGGCCACCAGCGGTTCCTTTGCTGGGTCGTATAGCAGCTGTAAGCCACATGTGGCCTCCGAGAGCTTGGAACGCAGCTAGTCTGATGGAGATGTGTCATTAAGTGTAAAAATACACCTCGGATTTCAAAGGCTTAGGATGGAAAAAGAAAAAAAAAAGAGTAGCTCATGAATGATTTTTTAATATTGGTCACAAGTTGAAATGATATTTTGGATACACTCAGCAAGATAAAATAGAGTATTTAAATTAGCATCACTGTTTACAAATGTACCTACCCTCCTCTCCCCTGCAGTTTTAATCATCTGGGCAGCGCATGCTGGCCTAGACGGCTGTCCAAGCTGTGTGGTGGGACGCTGAGCCCTGGGAGGGAGTGGTGTAGACACCCAAGGGCGAACCCTCCAAGGTGAGGCAGAATGGCAGAGGACAGAGGAAACAAGAGCCCAGCTGTCCAAGAAACACACCTGTAATCTCAGCACTTGGGACGCTAAGACAGGGGGATCTCAAAGCCAGCATTGCACGCACTTAGCGAGATCCGTTTAAAAAAAAAAAAAACAAGCTAGGTGTGGTGCTGCAGGCCTGTAATCCTAGTACTTGAGAGGCTGAGACAGGAAGATTGCAGGTTCAAGGCCAGCTTAAGCAATTTAGCAACCTAGTGAGACCCTGTTTCAAAATAAAAAATAAAATAGGAGCGGAACGTGGTGTTGCATGCTTGTAATCCCAGTACTTGGGAGGCTGAGACAGGAGGATCGCAGGTTTGCGGCCAGCCTCAGCTACTTAGTGAGGCCCTCTGCAACTTAGTGAGACCCTGTTTCAAAATAAACAATAAAATAGGACTGGGGGTGTAGATTAGAGGTAGCATGTCCCTTCCTGGGGTTCAATCCCCAGGACCATATACACACAAAAAGGTCTGGGGTATACCTCAGAGTAGGAGAGGAAGAGAGGAGAGAGAGAGAGAGACAGAGAGAGAGAGACAGAGAGAGAGAGAGAGAGAGAGACAGAGAGAGAGACAGAGAGAGAGAGAGCACAAGCAAGCTCACAAGTGTGGCCCAGGCCAAGGGAGCACATTTCAGGGCGGAGGCAGAGGCCCTGGGTTAAGTGCTGCCGCAGGGTGGAGGGAGGGCTGAGAACTGACCAGTGAAATTAGCAACCCTTGCTGGGCAGGCGTGCTGGTACACACCTGTAATCCCAGTACTTGGGAGGCTGAGACAGGAGGATTGCAGGTTGAGGCCAGCCTCCGCAACTTAGTGAGGCCTGTAATGGGAGGCAGGCCTCCTGAGTACTGAGCTGAGGGAAAGGGGAGGGTGGAGGAACCAGGAAGGCCCCAAGGTGAAGTTTGGAGGCCCAGCCAGGAGGGCTTGGGGAAATTCCTACTCACATTATATGTGTGTGTGTGTGTGTGTGTGTGTGGTGCTGGAGATTGAACCCAGGAGGGTTCTACCTCTGAGCTACACCCCTGGACCTTTTAATTTTTTTTTTTCGTTACTGGGGATTGAACCCGGGGCATTCTACCTCCGAGCTATACCCCCAGCCCTATTTTTTATTCTTTATTTTGAAACAGGGTCTCACTAAGTTGCGAAGTGCCTAACTAGGTAGCTGAGGCTGGCCTAGAACCCAGATCCTCTGGTCTCAGCCTCCCAAATGCTGGGATTACAAGCATGCACCACCACGCCAGGCTTATTTTTTATTTTGAAATAGGGTATCACTAATTTACTGAGTGCTGGCCTTAAACCTGCGATCCTCCTGTCTCAGCCTCCCCAAGTACTGGGATTACAGTCGTGCATCACACAACAGGAGCCCTGGCTCCTACTCAACATCCCCCACCCCGGGGGGCACCCAGAGGCATTCTACCTTTGAGCTACACCCCCAGCCCGATTTTATTTCTTATTTGGAAACAGGTTGTTGCTAGGTTGACGAGAGTCTCACTACTTGCTGAGGCTGTCCTCAAACCTGCAATCCTCCCGTCTCAGCCTCCCAAGTACTGGGATTACAAGCATGCGCCACCACACCTGGCTTCCTACTCAACATTTTGAAAATCCCACCTCCCTGGGTCCTAACCTGATCCCACCTCCAATATAAACAGACCCTGGGCGCAGGGCGTGGCAAGCCAGGGAGGACCAAGTATAGCACTTTGAGGGCTGGAGAAGCCTCCTGCCACCACCGAAGGATGGCCCCAGGATTTGAACCCAGGGCTGCCCGGCTCTGGAGTCAATTTCTGGCTCCTCGGCTCACAGTTCTGATGTGCGCGGGGACATGGCCTTTGTCTGTGACAGCTGGAAGGGGGCTGTATTTTGGGTTTGCAGCCAGCTCTGACCCCACAGCACTTAGTGGCCCAGCTGCTCCTGGTGAACCGCTGAGTTCCCCGCCTTAGTTTGCGCATCTGTGAAATGGAACCAAAGACCCGGAGCAATGGCCCGTTAGTGACCACGGCTAGGCTGGGAGGCGCACGGCAGACGGTGGCCAGGCCTCTGCTGTAGAAACTCGCCTTCCAGAAAGGGCGGGCGGAGGAGCACCGGGAGCTGGCCGCAGGGAAAGGAGGGTGCCAGGGCGGGCGAGGCCCCCAGCCTCACCCTGGCCTATGCCCTCCACGCTCCCGGCCCCGTCCCCAGCGCCCCTGAAGGTCAGTCACTCCTTCTGGCCCTGCGGTCCCCTCCGCCCTGGATAAACAGCGCCTCCGCCCGCCTGCCCGTCCCCTCGCTCCCTCACGCTTCACCAGAATTAAATTCATCATTCATTTTTTATGGTTTATACATAGCGTAATTTATGTTTTCAAATATATTGAGGTCACACTTTAGCAGAAAAAAAGTATTTCACGTTGAAATTGAAGGCATGTGTGTTCCATTAAACGAGGATGTTTGGGATAATTTTAAAAGGCTAAAAGTAGTAGAAAGTAACATTAAAATAAAATTTGAGAGATGTAATTACCCCTAATCGCACCATAAAATAATCAATACTGCATTCCATTATTTCTGACTTCCCTAGTTATAGCTTTTTTCTTTTTTTTGTTAAGCTCTTGAATATTGATGAGGTGAAAGGGTCGCGTCTTCCAGGGGAGGTCTGATGGACGTGGATTTCAGGTGGTGTCCTCCGATTTTCCTAGGTAGACCGCCATCGCCGTGCCTTCTCAGCTACGGATCCCAGGGGGCAGCACCAGGCTCCCTGATCGGCCATTTCAGGAGGGACGAGCTCTTCTGATCTAGGGCTAGGAGGCGGCCGGGGTTGGGGGCAGGCGGTGGGTAGATCCTGTGGGTGAGACCGTGTACATTTTGGCCGTATTTTTATTTTAAACTGGAGATTGGACCCAGGGGCATCCCGCCTCTGAGCTACACCAGCCATTTTTATTTTTATTTTGTAAAGGCTCTCACCAAGTTGCTGAGGCTAGCCTCGAACCTGCGATCCTCCTGTCTCAGCCTCCCAAGTACTGGAATTACAGGTGTGTGCCGCCATGCCCGGCTTGGGCTGTATCTTTGAAGTTCTCACTGTGTACCAAGCTCTGGGCCGGCCCTGGAGAAGCATCAGCTCATCCAATTCTGGGGCAGCCTTTTACAGTGGGTGTCAGCAGGACTCCCCTTTCTATACATGAGTACCCGGATGCTCAGATGGCTAGTTACCAAGGAGCGTACCCAAGCCTGTGCCCTCGTCACGGTTTAGGTCACCTTCCCAGGGAGCAGGACCTCTGGATTGGAGGTAGGCTGAGGGCTGGAGACCCCAGCAGGAGGGTGCAGAGCTGCCCAGCACTCCTCCCACCAGAAAAGGACACCTCTGTGACAACCTTGCAGGTCTGGCTAAAAAAATTCTGTTTCCTTTGGGGACACCTGAGATTTTCTGTCCCTCTCCTACATTTTTTTTTTTTGGCAGTACTGGGGATTGAACCCAGGGGCATTCTACCTCCAAGCTACACCCCCAGCTCTATTTTTATTCTTTATTTTGAAACAGGGTCTCACTAAGTTTTGGAGGGCCTCACTAAGTAGGTGAGACTGGCCTCGAACCTGCGATCCTCCTGTCTCAGCCTCCCAAGTACTGGGATTACAAGCATGCACCACCAGGCCCGGCTCCCCTCCTATATTTTAAAGGACAGGTTCACCCCTGAGCCCTCATGCTGTCACCTGTAAAATGGGCACCTTGCTAAGTTGTGGGCTCGAGGGAGACGGTGCTGGGCACCCTGCAGGGCGTGTGGCAAATGCCAGCCAGCGGTAGCTACGAAGGCCTTGGTGGTGGAGACACTAATTAAGAGGCGACTTCTCTTCCCTGGCCTCAGTTTCCCCATCTCTAAAATGCCCTGAGTGGGGCACTTAATTGGACCACAGCAAGGCCCGGCGCCTCTCTGATGGTCTCTGGTCTGCTGTGGGGGTTCTGCTGTGTGTCTTCATGAAATCTACCATGAGGAGGGCCTCAGAGGGCCATCTTGGAGGGCCACCCCTTGGGGCAGAGTTGCATGGTTGAACAGTGCTCCCCAGCCCCTCTGCCTCTCCCCTTGAGAAATGTGAGCCTTCTAGGTGACAGGCAGTTTCCCTGGGACTCAGGACTGGTTCAGAGAAGGTTCTATGAAGTTCCCTGACTCCTCCAGGGCCCTGAGCTGGGGGCCTGGACTCTGGACGTCCTCGTGCCCAGCAGAGGCGGGCACCCGCAAGCCTGCTGCTTGTTATCTGTGCAGCGGAGGCCAGACCAACTCCTGCCCAGAATCCAGAAGGCTGGAGGCTGAGGATATGGACACCTCAGCCAGTACTTGGAAGGCAGAGACAGGAGGATTGCAGGTCCAAGACTAGTCTCAGTAACTCTGAGAGACCCTCAGCAACTTAGTGAGACCCTGTTTCAAAATAAAAAATAGGGCTAGGGGTATAGTTCAGAGGTGAAATGCCTCTGGGTTCAATCCTAAGTACACCCCCCCCCCAAAAAAAATGTCATCTTGTAGGTAGCAGTGCTATCCACAATAGCCAAAAGTGGGATCAACTCAGATGTCCATCAGCAGAGGGTTGGGTAGAGAACACGTGGTATGTCTACACAGTGGAGTACTCTGCAGCCATGAAGAGGGATGAAGGAGACGTAAGGCGAGAGGCCGCGCGGTGTATGACTCCATCTACACGACATATCAGGAAGAGGTCAGTCCACAGGGGCGGAAGGCAGATCAGCAGTCACAGGGAACTCGGAGGATGGGAAGACGGGGAGCGACTGCTTGATGGGCATGAGGTTTCCTTTGGGGGCAATGAAGAACTTCTGGAACTAGGTGGTTGATACACTTTATTTATTTATTTATTTATTTATTTATTTATTTATTGCAGTACTGGGGATTAAACCCAGAGACATTCTACCTCTGAGCTACACTCTCAGCCTTATTTTTTATTCTTTATTTTGAAACAGGGTTTCACTAAGTTGCAGAGGGCCTCACTAAGTAGGTGAGGCTGGCCGCAAACCTCCTGTCTCAGCCTCCCAAGTACTGGGATTACAAGCGTGTGCTACCAGGCCCAGCTAACTGTACACTTTAAAATGGTTACAGGGGTACATTTTACCACAACATATATATATATATACATATATATATATATATATATATATGTATATATATATATATGTATGTATATACATATGAAGTCGAGGCCTGCGGGCCCAGTGGCTGTCGTGAGCCCGGCTGGCCGCTCAGCCCCAGCAGCTCAGCAGCTCAGGACGCGGGAGCTGACGGGCAGCCTCGCTCCGCATCATTACCATGAATAATAAACAACAATAGAGTGTATTTTTAAAACTTTCCCTAATGGAGAGTCCCAAGCAGCAACCCAAACACTCAGATGACCCAGCGGTCCCCTAAAGACACTGCCACACCCCGGCAGCCTGGCCAGGCGGGGGCGCGGGGCTGGAGGCTCCCGGCGTCTGGGCGGTGCCCCCCCCCCCCCCTTCCCGGCCAGCTCTGCTCCTGAGCCGTCCCCAGAGGATCCGGGGACAAGGGGACAAGGAATGTGCTCTGCATCCTCAGGCTCCTTGCCAAGGCCCCGGCCCCTTGACTCGGTTTCCCCTGCAGGTTCCCCGTCCTGCTCTTCTCCTCGGAGGCCATGTTCGGGGAGAGGGAGGGACACGAGGCCTGGGGTGGTGAGTGAAGAGGGCAGCACTGGCCCCGCTGTCACTCTGGGGTCTTGGACAGGTCAGGGGAGACCTTCAGTCCTCTCTGACAGTCTCAGGTGGGACCTGAGACTCTGACCACCCTGGGGGCCTTCCAAGTACTGGGATTACAGGCATGTGCCACAGCACCTAGCTAAAAAATATGAAGTTGGAGCCGGGCGTGGTGGCGCACGCTTGTAATCCCAGCATTTGGGAGGCTGAGACCAGAGGATCCGGGTTCACAGCCAGCCTCAGCTACCTAGTGAGGCACTCTGCAACTTAGTGACACCCTGTTTCAAAATAAAGACTAAAAAAAAATAGGGCTGGGGGTATAGCTCGGGGTCTCCTGGGAGAGAAGCTGCCAACAGGGACTCGAACTCCCGGCTTTGTGTGTGATGTCTTGTTATTCCAAGGATGACACCGGGCCCCAGGCCTGTGGCCTCGGCCTCGTCCAACACCCCTGGGTCCACTGGCAGGCTGGCCCCGCACAGATCATGGCTTTGGACCCTCGGAGATAGAAGCAGCCTGGGCTCTGACGTGAGGAGCTCGTCCTGGTATCAGGCATGAATTATGGGTCCCTCTGGGCAGCCAGCCCCAGGAAGGACAGACTGCTGTGCCCATTTTCCAGACGAGGAGACCGAGGTCCAGAGACCCAGAGAACTTACCAGCCATGGGATTCAAAAGCTGGACTTTCTGATCCAAGAACTGTTGCTTTTATTTATTTATTTATTTATTTATTTATTTATTTATTATTTATTCATCTATTTGGTACTGGGGATTGAACCCAGGGGCATTCTACCTCCAAACTATACTCCCCAGCCCCTTTTTATTTTGAAACAGGGTCTCACTACATTGCTGAGGGTCTTGCTAAGTTGCTGAGGCTGGCCTCAAACTTGCGATCCCTCCTGTCTCAGCCTCCCAGGTACAGGGATTACAGGTGTGGGCCACCATGCCTGGCCCCCAAATGGTTGCTTTTAGACACTGTGCAATGACTGAATTGGGGTAGGGGTCCACTGTGGTTCAGAACAGGGTCCTTGCGATTATAAATTGGAGAGAGGGGCCAGCCATGGCGCATCAGATTTGCAAAGGGCTCAGAGGCAGGCCTCTGGTTCAGCCCCAATGCCTCTACTGACTGTCTTGGCCCTGGAAAAGTCACTTCTCCCTGAGTCTTGGTGCCCCCCCTTTATTTTGGTACTGGGGATTGAACCCAGGGGCTCTCTACTTCCGAGCTACACCCCTAGCCCTTTTTATTTTGAAATGGGGTCTCGCTAAGTTGCTGAGGGTCTCATTGCATTGCTGAGGCTGGCCTCGAACCTGCAATCCTCCTGCCTCAGCTTCCCAAGTACTGGAATTACAGACATGCACCACCATACTTGGCCCCATTTTGCCAGTGAGAGATTGGACTGGAAAATCTCTGAGGCTGTTCACGCATTCTTGGATCCTCCTATTGGATTCTCTTCTCCATCGCCCCCTCACTGGAGTCCTGGCCTCCCCAACACAGCCTTGCCGACAGCTACAGCCCCAGGAAGCGCCACACGGGGGGGTGGGGGGGTGGGGGGAGTGCACCCCTGCCCAAGGTGTGACAGGCAGAGGATCCACCCCACCGCTCTCTCCCCACCCTGCCTTGTCCTCATTCTCCCTGGGGGTCAAGAAGGGTGCCAGCCAGACCCTGTCCCGACGCCCCCCCATCTCCTCCACCAGTGACCCCTGAGCCAGCCACAGCCCGCGCTGCCGCGGGAGAGATGTAATTGGCAGCCATAACAAGAAGGCTGTTTTAGGAAACTTCGGAAATGGAAGGGAGGCCATTAGGAAATTTACATTTACGAATATGATGTTTAATTAGCAATACCAATAAATTAATAGGAGAATCTTGCTGCGGTTCTGGGTTCATAAAACACCAGCTTCGGTCGGCGGAAGGAGAATGCGGTGGCCCCAGGCTGCCTGGTGGGGAGAGGACAGGGCCAGGCAGGTCACTGCTCAGCACGGGTGCCCCGAGCCCAGCCACACCTGTCCCGTCTCCGGCCCCCAGCCCAGCCCAGCCTTTATTTATTTATTTATTTATTTTTGTCATACTGGGGATGGAACCCAAGGGCATTTTACCATCCTCAGCCCTTTTAAATTTTTTGTTTTGAAGCAAGGTCTCTCTAGGTTGCTGGGAGTCTCACTAAATTGCAGAGGCTGGCCTCTAGCCTGCAATCCTCCTGTCTCAGCCTCCCAAGTACTGGGAGTCCAGGCAGCACCATCACACCCAGCCAGCTAGCCCATCTTCTGACGGACAGTAGGGTTGCATGAAGCCGGCTCTGAGCCCGGAATCAGGAAGGGCTGGGTTCATAGCCTTCTTCAGCTACTTATTTATTCCTTGGAGAGGCCTCCGCGTCCTTCTCTGTCAAATGGGAACAAGGATGACCAGACCCACCTCCTAGGGCTGCTGTGACGAGGGGACGGATTAATGTGGCTAAAAGCACAGGGACCAGAAAGAAGCTGGCACAAAACACATTTTAGTTATTACGAGGCCGCTGCTCCTACTCCTGCGATTATTAATGGGATGGCGGATGGGAAGCACCTGGCGAGGAGGAGGAACCGGGTAAATACTCGGCACTCTTGGTGTTTCATTCTCTTTGCGGAACCTAACTTGATCTGCTAGGCTCCCAGCACCCAGGGGGCTCACCCCATCACCCTCTGCTTCGGAGTTCCCGACTCTTCAAGGAAGAGGACACAGCTCGCTTGCTCCCAGGTTCCCCCAAACACATTCGTAAGCAAACACAGGATGCTTGCAAGCCACCCAGGACTGGCTTTCCAGATTTCACACAGGACCCTCCTCTGAGCTGTCCCCAGATTATGAGACCCAGACACCTCGTGTACCATCGCTGGGGCCTCAGGCATCGCCCCCAGCCGGGAGCCCCCTCCAGCTCCCCGGTCTCTGCGCCTGGCCTGCAGGGCTCATCTTGGAAGGCCCCCTCTCTGGCTGATAAACTTCTCCTTTGCCGAGGCTCAGACTCAAGCAAGCCCCCCTGACTCCAAGCAAGAATTAGGGTCAGCTGCGGAGGGCCTGGCCCGCGTCGCCAGACCTCCTCCTGGTCCCCCTGCATTCTGCCACCGCCATGTCCAGCACCTGTAACAGACACTTGCTGGTCTCTTCAAGGAAGCTGTGATTATTTGGGCCTCTCTGTCCTCTGGGGCCTCGCTCGCCTTTATGGGCCCCGGAAGACCTGCTTTACGCCTTCTCTTGAGAAGAATCTCCCCGACCAGTCCTCTGTCCTCTGCTCTCCCCTGCCTGGGCTCAGCCTCCACCACATATTTTTTTTCCCCATGGTACTGGGATCATTTGGCTGCCAGCTATCTCTGCCTCTAGGTCCTGGGTCCTGGGGACTGGGCCGTCCATGTCATCCTCGCCAGTTCCTGCCCTGCCGGAATGGATGAATATACAAATGAATAAATTGGAGAGGGGCCTTAAATGTCACCTCCTCTTAGAAGTCCTCCCTGATCGCTCCCATTTTATCTGTAACTGGGGCATGTACCTGGGGCTGGTCTTCCCCACCAGATTGTCAGCTCTTTGAAGGCAGGACCTTGATGTTCTGTTCGCGGCCGCTTCCTGGCACCTGTCCTGGAGCCTGTCCCATTGGGTTGCTGATAAGTATTTTCCGGGTAAGTGAATAAGTGAATGGACGAGAAACCAAATATCCAGATGAATGAGGGACTGAGTGAATGAAGCGGTGACTGGCTGGACACAAGAATGAATGAACGCAGGAGGGAAAGAATGAATGGCTGTGGGCACGCACGCCAGGCGGAAGGGGTGCTTCCCTGGGCGGGGGGGGGGGCAGACCTCGGCGTCTCCTGAGCCCCAGATGTTTATTCAGCTGTAGAGAGTGCATAGGAAACATGATAATAATTAAAGCAGACACAACAACAGGTAATTAATTGCATTTCCAAAATTTGATCCATGCATATGGATGAAGGGGAGGTCACAGGCTGGGTCTTGGAGGAGCCCCCAAGCTCTCAGGAGCAGAGGTGCAGACCTTTGCAGAGGAGAGCGCCCAGAAGCTGGCCCCGGGGGAGGCTGGCTGCTCTTCCTCACCCTCTTGGTATGGCCCTAGCTCTCCAGGATCCAGACGGGAAGGGGTGACTAATGGACCTCTGCAGGCGCGTTCAGGGTGGCAGGGATGCCAAGGAGCTCAGACCCATGGAAATCTCTGGCCCCAGGGGAACCACAGAGCAGCGATTCAAAGCCACTGGCTGCCCGAGGAGGCCCTGAGTTCTGGCTTTAATATGCAGAACCTGGGCATGGTGGTGCACGCTTGTAATCCCAGTACTTGGGAGACTGAGACAGGAGGATCATAGGTTTGAGGCCAGCTTCAGCAACATAGAGAGACCCCTCAGCAACTTAGTGAGACCCCGTTTCAAAAAAAGAGGGCTGGAGGTAGAGCTCAGAGGTAGAACTTCCCTGGGTTCAATCTTCAGTACCAAAATAAATAAAATAAAAATGCAGAAGCGCAAGTCTCCGCCTGGATACTCTGAGAGTCCACGAAGTTGCTGAGGCTGGCCGCGATCCTCCGGTCTCAGCCTCCCAACGCCTGGGCACTCTGAATGGGACTTGTGCCTGTTTTTAGATAAGCTCCCCCAGACACTCTGGAAACCTTATTGCTGACTAGCTTCAGGGAGCCCTTCAGGTTTTAGGCCCAGAACCCTCCTGCTCCCTGCCAGGAAAGAGCCTCCCCTGTCTCCAGGAGCCACCGAGGTAGGACTCTAGAAAGACTCCTTTGTGCCCCGCTAGACAGAGCAGCAGCGATGTCACCCCACTCCAGTCCCCTCGGTCTGACACTGGTTACCACGCCAGAAGGAGCTTTGGGGGCCGGGGACTGGGGGTAGGGTGGGCTGGGGTGGGCTGAGGTTCCTCTAGGCTCAACATAGAGAATTCAGTCCCTGGGCTCACGGTTCTGCTAGGAAAATGTCGCCGCTCTCAGGAAGCCTTCTCAGCCCCCAGGCTACACCGAAGCCACTGTCCCTGGGCTCCCCAAAGGCCAGGGCTCCCCTCTCTCTTCGGTACTCTCCCTGCATCCCATGGAGCAGTGAGCCTGCTCCCCCCCCCCCCCGACAGGGCGGCGCTCGGCTGGCCCGTCTCTGGCTGCAGAGCGTGTGTGGCCCAGGCGGCTGCAGTGATGGCCAGCTAGGCCGCAGGGGGTCGGGACCAGATGGGCCTGGAGGCCACCTTCAGCCTCTAGTGACAGTCCCCATCAGGTTGACCTGAGCTCTCAGGGACATCTCTCTGGCCATAGGTGTGAGCTTCGGCCAAAGACAGATGGGCTTGTTCCCCTTCCTTGGGGCGGCCTGGGGGTGTGAGCTGCAGTCAGTCCCGTGGGGTCCTCTGAGAACTGCTCCCCGACACGCAGTGCATCCCGTCTCTCCACTCCTTCACCGTTTTTGGGGGGTGGGTGGGTGGAGGAGTCCTTCCCAGATAAGCACATACCTAAACCCTCAGACTGCTTTTGGGGAAACCAAAATTTAAAAAGTCACCATACAAGCCGGGCGTGGTGGCGCACGCTTGTAATCCCAGCATTTGGGAGGCTGAGACTGGAGGATCCGGGTTTGCGGCCAGCCTCAGCTACCTAGTGAGGCCCTCCGCAACTTAGTGAGACCCTGTTTCAAAATAAAGAATAAAAAATAGGGCTGGGGGTATAGCTCAGAGGTAGAATGTCCCTGAGTTCAATCCCCAGTACTGCAAAAAAAAAAAAAAAAAAAAAAAAAAGTCACCATACAAGCCAAGTATGGTGGTGCACACTTGTAATCCCAGTACTAGGGAGATGGAGACCAGAGGATCTGGGTTCGAGGCCAGCCTCAGTTACTTATACAGAGGCTCCCCTTCACCTTAGTGAGACCCTGTTTCAAAATAAAGAATAAAAAATAGGAGCTGGGCGTGGTGGCGCACACTTGTAATCCCAGCATTCAGGAGGCTGAGACCGGAGGATCCAGGTTCACAGCCAGCCTCAGCTACCTAGTGAGGCACTCCGCAACTTAGTGAGACTCGGTTTCAAAATAAAGGATAAAAAATAGGGCTGGGGGTGTAGCTTGGAGGTAGAATGCCCCTGAGTTCAATCCCCAGTACCACCAAAAAAAAAAAAAAAAAAAAAAAAAGTCACCATACCCTAGGAGAGTGAGGACCCTATCTTATAACAAAAATTACCCAAGAGGACCTGGGTTGCCCTGCCACCCCTATACCTGTCAAGTCTCGCCTGGCTCCGCAACCCCAGTGACAGGTACCATTTTCATTCCCAGTTTCTGGATGAAGAATCGGAGGCTCAGAGAGGCCAACTTCAGGGCTGAGTTAAACGAGCAAAGCAAAACGCAGAGGGCTGGGGCCCAGGCAGAGCTGGAAGGGCGAAGGCTGCTAAGAAATCACCAGGTAGGTATCATCGCCTTCAACTCTTGCCTCCTAAGAAGCAAGAATCTATTTGGGAAATGCCTGGGGACCATGTGTCTCCTGCAGGGAGGCCCCCTCATTCCTGTTGTCGGTCTGGCTTCCAGGGTAACTGAGTTTGTAACTCGTTTTTAGGGATCCAGCCAAGGGCTGCTTCTATGGGCACAGCTTGCGGAAGTGCTCCAGGTGTGGTCTGGCCTCACCTGGTCTGGGTGGAAGGAGGGAATTCCTTCTCCCTGCTCCGGGCCTCTGGGCTCATCCTCACCTTGGTCTCTGGAGAGGAGAAGGCTCGGTTTGAACCTGAGCTGTGTGATCCGGGGTCCATGACTACACCTCTCTGAGCCTCATCTGTAACAGGGGCTCAGAGTCCTAATTTGCAGAGCTGCTGGGCCAAGGATCCCAGCGTTCAAGAGGTGCTGGGCAGATGGCCTGGAGATGCTTCCCAGCAGTCCAAGGGTTCGAGCCTCTTGTGAAGGGGCCCCTTTCTTCGGGCTTGTCAAGGCTGGGCAGTGGGTTAGGGACAGCAGGGCCCACTCAGGGAGAAGGGAGATGTTGTGAGACTCTGTCCTCTACAAGAGGCCATGCAGGAGGCCACTGGCCAGCTCCCCAGCGGCTGTGATTGGGGACCAAAGAGTGTCTGAAAGCTGGCAGGACCTCTGCCCCTCTTTATTAGAAGGTGGTGTCAGGCCTGGAGATTATGCACCCCAGGGAGCACAGGCATGTTGGGGACACCCCAGGCCCAGTGGGGGTCTGCTCTTGGCTGTCACCCCGCCCCATCCTCTGGCATCTCCAGGCAGAGGTGACCTTGACCCTCCGGTAGAGACACCTGGAAGACCTCTCTTCCCAAATGGCAGATGCCCATTTATAGCGTCGTGAGCTTTCCTGTACTGTGTTTTATTTTAAGTTAAAAAAAAAAATCTCTTGTAAAAATTACGCGGGACCGCGGGAGGTGTGTGAAAGCGCCTTGTTCTGCTCACACGCCCGCTCTCTGTCCTCTCTGAGGCTGCCCTGTCCAAGCTTGGCCTTCCCCGAGGCCGGGGTGAAGGAGGTGGCCTTCGCCAGCCCGCCCCGCCCGGGGCCACTCGGGCCTCCCGCAGCAGCTCAGCCCCTGGTGCATGCGGGGAGGCTGTTCCCGGGCCTGGAGCTGGCGGGCGCGGCGGGAACCCGGCTCCCGGACGCCGAGGCACCTGCCCGGCCTGGGTCCCGGCTGGGTCGGGCCGGGTCCAGGCGCGGCGGGCCGATCCCGCGCCGCCCGCGGCCGCCGGTAGGGGGCGCCTTGGTCATGCATTATTCATCGCCGGATGAGCCCGCCTGCCTCCCTCGCCTTCCCCCGCGCGGGCTGCGGGCTGCGGGCTCCGCGGAGCGGGAGCGCGGAGCCTTCACAATATTGTGGCAGCTCCCGAATGACGGCTGGGAGGCGGGGGGCGCGCAGCCCCGGGCGGCGGCGGGGGCGGGGGGCGGCGGGGGCGGGGGCGATGTTGGGTCACGACGCCCCGGGAAAGGGCTGAGGCCCAGGGGGCTGGTTCAGTGAGGCGGGGGCTTTAACATCCACCCATCCATTCCCCTGCCCATCTGTCCGTCCATCCATCCATCCATCCATCCATCCATCCATCCATCCATCCATCCTCCAAGTCAACTCCTCCCACGTGGGGAGTGTCTCGGGGGCGAGGTGTAGGGGACCCGGTGGTGGACCAGGTAGGCATGGTCCTTGTCTTTTCCAAACTTAACCTCCAAGTGGGGAGGAAGACACATAAAAGGCATGTAAACAGATAATTAAGATACTTCCAGGTGAGAGCGCTCGGCTCAAAATAAAACCCTGCTGGGGGCTGCAGAGAGGGCTTCTGTGAGAAGGTGACATTTGACGCCGATGAGCCTGACCTTGACCAGTGGCTGGGCCCCTGACTTCCTCCCTGCACACACCCCAAGATGCAGGGGGAGGGTCTGGATGAGACCCTGATGCGGACTGAGGCCTGGTGGGGGGGTCTGCGGTCAGCCACCCCCTGGGCCGCAGGTGGTGCGGGTGGAGTCGCCCTCCCCACTCCTGCAGGGACGCTGAGCTGGGGGACCTCGGGGTATCTCGGCCCTGGCTCGAGGGCTCTGAAGCCCACCTCCCAGCCCTGCGCTCCGGGCAGGGGGGCCTGGGAACCGGGGAAGGCAGAGGGCGTGGGCTCAGGGTCACCAGCAGCCTCGGGTTTCCTTTCACTCGTACAAAGACTCGTTGACGCCTGAGCACATCGATATCCTTAATGACAGAGAGCGGGAGCTGGGACTCCAGACGCCGCCCGCGCCCCCACCGCCTCCCTCCGCCCCTCCGCCTCCCTCTTCCTCCTCCTCTTCTCCCTGACTCCTCTGTCTCCTCTCCCTGCCCCTCTCCTCTTTTTCCTCTTCCCCTTTCTCCTTTCTTACTCCTGCTTCCTCTCCTCTTCCCTCCTCCTCCGTCTGCCTTGGAGTCTTTCCTCTTTTTTTCTTCTTTCCTCTCTCTCTCTGTCTGGGCTGTCTCCTCTTCTCTCCCCACCTCCCTTTCCGCTCTCTCTTTTCCTCTTCTCTCCCCCCTCTGGGACCCCATACTTAGCCTCTGTGCATTTTCAAACTTTTACCCAGCAGCCCCAGCTGGGCCAGTTCCTCTGTCTGTCTGTCTGTCCAGCCCAGTTGGGCCCCCGGGGCACCTTCCCTTGAGTCAGGGCCTAGGCCGGGGCCCTGGAGAGTCAGCTCTGCTCTGCCTGCTGCGCCCCGGAAATAGAAATGGCGAGTTTGGGTGTGGGACGCCACCGGCGAGGACGGAGTTTTGGGGCCGATTTTCTGTTTTGTATTTTTTATGACCATATATAATTTCGCATTTCCCGCCCCCCACCCCCAGCCTCTGCCTCCTTGGCTCCCAGATGTGTCCCACATTGAAGAATTATCTCTCCTCCCTAGAGTGAAATAAATGCAATCAATATGAGTATAGCTCTCAGGGCCTTGAAATATTACATTAATGTTCCATGTGGTGACATTTTAGCTGGGATTTTCAAATACATTATGATGGTTCAAATTAATATTTATCAGATCAGCTTTTATATTTTGCAAAAGAGAGAGAGGGAGAGAGAGAGAGGGAGAGAGGGAGAGAAAGAGGAAAGACAGAGAGAGAGAGAGAGAGCATTATTAAAATACAAAATGCAGATCAAGTCTAAAATCGATGGTGCATTTTCCCCAGCACTTTCCAGGGGGCTGCCTTTAGCTTTCTGGGTTTGTTTTTAAATTTATTGACGTTCCAGGCAAATCTACTGGGCCCCCCTGGCCCCCTGGCCGGCCTCCCCGCCTTGCTCCGTCTTGGAGGTTACAGGCCCCTTCCTTTTCTGTCTTTCTCTCTTTATTATCCTGAAATGTAAATTACGACATTAGCCTGGTCCTTATTTTTTTTTTTTTTTAACTCTCCGATGATTAAATCTGCTACACGACATCCTTGTCCTTTCTATAAATTAAATCATCTTGGCTTTGCACCTCCAGCTCAGGGCAGATGCCACCCGGGTGTTGAGGCAGCGGGCAGCTGGGGTCCTTGTCCCCTTCTGGAGCTGACATTGGGGGCCTTTGTGTGGGGCAGGGAGGACGCCTCCCCGGGCTCCCGGTTCTCTGTAAATAAGAAATGTGGACCGGAGAAAGGAAGTGGTGACAATCGTACATTCCACTTTATTTCAGTCACTTCCAAACTGATTACTCTGCGAAGTGGAAAATCCAGGCAGATTAATGGTTTAATTCTCTTTCTCTTTTCTTTTGCTTTTTTCCCCCCCTCCGCCTCCTGTTTCCCACCCTCCTCTTTTCTTTTGCATTCCCCCCCTTCTTGGAGTTGTATTAAAAAAAAAAAAAAAAAAAAGACTCCTTTGGGGAAGCACCCAGCCCAGCAGCAAGGTGGTGCCTAGAGGCTAGGAGGCAGGTCCAGCCAGGGGTCATCCCAGCACCAGCTCTGCTCTGCTCCGGAGCCCTGGAAGGGTTACCAATGCCCACCACAGCCCTTAACTCGTTCTCTTTGGTGTTTTTTCTGGTTCCTCGGTCTTCAAATTCTGAGCAAGCGTTTGCACTAGAATGAGTGTTTGGTTGTCACGTGTACAAAGGTACACACACACACACTCGAAGATCACCCCCCCACACACACACACACAGAGACGCACACAAACACAGCAATAGAGACACTCGAAGATCTCCATAAAGCGAGCTGCCCTCCCGATTTCTCTCCACTGCTGATCTGGCCAAAAGAACGACAGGAAACTTTAAAAAGAAAAGGAGGAGGGATCGATTATTCGACCTGTACTTGAACCCGACTGAAAGAGATAAAGCGGAATTTTCAATAGGTCCCCTGCCCTTTTCACCAGGAGGGAAAGAGGAGAAGAAAAACAAGAGATATTTATATGACAGCAGCTGCTGAAAATAGCATTTCAGAGCCATAAAAAAAAAAAAAAAAAGGCAAAACGAAATTCAATGAGAGAAAAAGGCAAGAAACTCCTCATCTGCCCCCCAAAAAGGCAGAGCAGGCAGCCAGTGTCCCCGGCTGAAATGCACGCGCGCCTTCTATAGATCTGTTTGAAATTATACTTGTCATTGAGGGGGAATTTATGCTTCTATTGATCTGCAAAAGGAAAATATTAAATGGTTTGGTTTTGATCTTTCGGTGACCCCAAGGTCAAGGGTAGTAGCAGATTAGTATTCATAGAATTCATCACGGAATTGCAGGCTGCATCCACTTTATGCAAACATGCTCCAAACACGCCTGGCGATACAGGCAGCAAATGACCAGCAACGAGGAAAGAGCCAGCAGCGGTCCCTCCCACCCCGTGGGGCCTCTCCCTCTTCCAGCCCCTCGGGGAGAAAGGGATCAGCAGAGGGGTGAGTGGACCCACGGACGACGGCAGACACCCCATTGTCGCTCTCATGAGCTTGCACAGGAGGCAGGGTTCCCAGATCCAGGAAGGTTGAGGAGTTCAGAACAACACTGCAGATCTGAGAGTGTGCAGCCGAAGGAGCCGGAAACCAGGGACTGGGCCACCCAGACCTGGAGCGAGACAGTGCCAGACGGGTAGTGAGAAGTCACAGGCAGGTACATGCTATGCGCGCACACACACATGCACACACGCAGGCACGCACACTCAGCCAGTGGCAGGCAGGGTCTTTCCAGAAGCAGGGAGTGTGACGAGCTCTCCAAAGGTGACATTGTTGCCGGCTCCACCCCCGGGAGCATCCTAAGGGCAAGACGTCCAGGGCCCGGCTGGGAAGGAGAGAAAGGCCAGCCGGGCCTGTTTCTCTGACCCACCCAGGCCTTCCGGTTCTCCCTCTCTTAATGTCACGGAAATTGTGATCACACGTGTGTGCAAGAAGTCAGACGTGGTGGTGTATGCCTGTAATCCCAGTGTCTGGGAGAGTGGGACAGGAGGATCGCAGGTTCGAGGCCAGTGCACGGTAACTGAGTAAGACCTTGTTTCAAAATAAAAAAAAAGAAAAAGGGCTAGGGGTGTGGTTCAGAGGGAAAGCGCCTCTGGGTTCAATCTCCAGTACCCCCCCCCCCCAACACACACACACAGTGTGTGTGCACAAAGGAGGCACGGGAAGCCCCTGGAGACGGCCGCAAACACCTCCCACCTCGCACTCAGCCCACAAGTGCCCTCTTAGCAGAGTCTGTCCCCAATGTGGGAACATTTGGTCAGTAACAGAGTCACTTGCCAACGTGCTAAAAATAACCCACCAAGCATATCCCTGCAATGGCAGGAATTCTGGCTGGCCCTTGTTCTACCGGCTGATGGGGCCCGTGGGGGACAGATTCCCCACCACCACCAGGGGCCGGGGAGGGGGCCGAGGGAGGGACCTCTGCTCCCTCTCGGGTACCCACCTGTGTTCTATCTCACTTAACGCTCAAGATAACCCTCCCAGGCGGGCGGTGTGGACAGCCCATAGTATAGACGGGAACACGGATGCCCAGCAGGGAGGCCTCAGCTCGGAGCCAGCGCCCAAGTCCACGCACTTGACTGCCCCGCTCTGGTGCTCTGGTGGCCTGGCACTTGTCCTTGAGCGTTTGAGCAAATTCCAGAACTGGCTCACATTTCTGGCTCCCGGAGGGGGGAGGGGAGTTTGGGACGAAGACGGGGCTCAGAGGCCTTTGGGGGGCCTAGCAGGAGAGACGCGGTGGCCCCAGCCCTGCCCCCGCCGCGTGCTGCCGAGGAGGACGGCGTTCTGCCTATTAATCACGTTTCATTTATATTAGCTTGACTCGATCTACTGTATATTTGAAATGGATTTAATTTTAGATCGCACTCTGTGGAAGGGGGCCAGTGTGGTATAAGGAGCATTATGAATTTTTTCCATAAGCTGGATATACATTATCCAGGGACAGATATACGAGCGGCAGCCCAGGGCTCCTCTCTCTCTCTCTCTCCTTCCCCCGTGTCGCTGGCTGCAGCCGAGGGTCGAGGGGCTTTGGAGGGACCCCTCTCTGCCTCCGGCCCCGGTGGGGGTGCTGGGGGTCTTCATCCCAGCTCTCCCTGCCCAGTATCTCATCTCTGCTGACCTTGAAGCCGCTGCTTCGCCCAGCTCGGGCTGTGCTGCAGGCCTGCAGGACCTGCGAAGAGGGAGACAGCCAGGAAGGCAAAGGAGCCCGGGGGCCCGGGGCGCTGGCCTGACCCATCACCATGCACCTAGGTCCATCCTGAAATGGGGGTTGGAAGGAGAAAGGCCTCCGGCTCCCTATCCTCAACCACAAGCTCTGACGGAGGAGAAAGTGGGGCCCCGGCTGGTTGGCTAACGGGTGGCACCTTCCTGCACCAGCCAGGCCTAACCTTCCTGGGAGCCTCGAGCTGGCCTGAGACGTCCCTCTCCTGGCGGTGGGCTGAGGGCCTGAGTCCTGGGACGTTGCTCCCTTTCCCCTGCTGAGGGCATCAGAGATAGAAGGGCCCTCTTGAGCCAGTCTATGATTCCAGACCCTAGTGGGGAAACTGAGGCCCAATCAGAATGAGAGTCTGGTTCTGGGGCAAGAGTAAGGCGTTAGCCATGTGCAGTAGTGCATGCCTAGTAATCCCAGTACTTTGGAGGCTGAGATAGAAGGATCACAGGTTCGAGGCCAGCCTCAGCAACATAGTAAGACCCTCAGCAACTTAGCAAGAGCCTATTTCAAAATAAAAAATAAAAAGGGTGTAGATCAGAGGTAGGATGCTCCTGGATTCAATCCTCAGCACCCCCCCACACACACACACAGAGTGAGTTGGTGAGGCGCGTGTGCACTCATTTGTTTAACACTTCACATGTTGCAAAGTGCTTCCTTATTTGTTCTCCTCTGAGCTCGCAGGAGGGAACTAAAGCTTGCAGTGGTCAAAGGACAGGCCCATGACAACTGAGCTGGAGTCCCCCAGCATGGTGACAGCCAGGCGTGCCATAGGAGATTACAGACACAGAAACGGAGGCTCGGGAAGGTTAGGGCATTTGCATACAGAGATCTTTTATCATCCTCCACCCCAAATCTGTCCCCCACGCTGCTTCCCCATCGGGGTGAGGGGTCCCAGTCTCCCCAGAGCTGCGCATGAGCCAGATCAACTTTCCTTCTTGCCACTACCTCCTCCTTTAACCCCCCAGCACTGTGACCGATGGAACCCCCAAATCGCCTCTCTCTGGTCTGTTTACCTCCTTCCTTTACTCCCAGCTCCCTGCTCCAAGCCAGCAGCATTTCCTCAGTGGACCACCAGAAGTGTCCTCCGAGCCCCCTCCCCCCTCCAGTCCTCCGTCCATACTGTGGCCAGAGAGATCTTGTTTAACCCAGGAACAGGGCTGTGTGGCATAGCTCAGGGGCAGAGCGCTTGCCCAGCACGCACGAGGCCCTGGGTTCCTCCCCAGCAGCACCCAAACACGCCGACAAACCAACCCAAGCCCGCCCTCCCCATCGTTCCCAGGACCAAGTCCCAGATCCACCATGCTGGCCTGAAAGGCCCATCTGGGAGCGAGCCCCGCTGACTTCCCCGGGCCACCCCTCCTCCCTCTGATCCGGATCCATTTCCTGCTCTTCGCCTGCCATGTGCTGCGACCCTCTGCCCCAGGACCTTGGCACAACCTGGTCCCTCTGCTTGAGCTCCGTCCTCCTCATCCCCCCCCCCCCCCCCC
>PVLC010013360.1:22117-42000 GCA_004027655.1 Graphiurus murinus | reverse complement strand
AGTACTGGGGATTGAACTCAGGGGCATTCTACCTCCGAGCTATACTCCCAGCCCTATTTTTTTATTCTTTATTTTGAAACAGGGTCTCACTAAGTTGCCGAGGGCCTCACTAGGTAGCTGAGGCTGGCCACGAACCCGGATCCTCCGGTCTCAGCCTCCCAAATGCTGGGATTACAAGCTTGTGCCACCACACCCGGCTCTCACTAAGTTTCTGAGGCTGGTCGAAAACCTGTGATCCTCCAGTCTTAGCCTCCCAAGTACTGGGATTACAAGCGTGCGCCACCACGCCCGGCTCAGAGACACACGCTTAAGATGAAGCCACCGAGTATGGCAGGAACAGGGATGCTTCAAGTCACCCTGTGCCGTGCCTCTGTGGAGGCCTTTCTGGGTGACACTGTTTTGTTGAGCCCTATCATTCCTGTCTCCTACTTCTGAAGGTGACTGGGAAAGGGAGCCATGGAGAGCCAAACTAAACCTTGCCTTAACCTGATGAAGGAGAGGAGACAGATTGTCAGCCATGTGTCTCATTTTGATAAGTGCGCCAGCCATGGTAAGGCATTACTAGGGATGCGATTTCTAAGAAACATCTACTTCAAATTTACTAACGATCAGGACAGAATATTTAGAAGTGAGTCTTTTCCTGTCTTGTGGTTCAGCCGCAGGAGCAGCGTGAGGCGGTCTCCCAAACCCGGCCTGGGGAGGCGCAGGGAGCGTTGTGCACGGCCCTGGCCCGCAAGCCTGGCTGCCGTGGGCTCAGGATGGGCGCGTGGGAGGGGTCATGAGGCATGGGGAGCAAGTGCAGAGAAGCCACTGGAGGGGCCCGGGGCCGAAATGCGACTTGTGTGTTTCATGCGACATGTGGAATGGATCAATGTCTCATCTTTAAAATGAAACACAAAGTGAACTGTAAGGAAAAGGGAAATCCAGCAACCTGCGGCGGCCACAGTCACAGGCTCAGTCTCATTGTCACTTTCAACTCCTGAATACTCTGTAGGAAGGCAAGACAAAGACAATAGAGAAGGACCAAGAGGTTAGGGTCTGCAAACTGGACTGTGAACATCAGTTCAGAAGCAACCAAATACAAAACCCAGAGAGGAAGCTCCCTTCTCGACCCTCCCAGGTCGCAGCCCGGCTGGGTACACGCTGTGCTTGTCCCCTCATCCCAGGGCGGTGTCTGCCCCTGTGCACCTTTTGTAGTCTTTTTTTTTTTTTTTGCGGTACTGGGAATTGAACTCAGGGGCATTCTACCTCCGAGCTATACCCCCAGCCCTATTTTTTATTCTTTATTTTGAAACAGGGTCTCACTAAGTTGCGGAGGGCCTCACTAAGTAGCTGAGGCTGGCCGCGAACCCAGATCCTCCAGTCTCAGCCTCCCGAATGCTGGGATGACAAGCGTGTGCCAACACGCCCAGCTCTGTAGTCTTCTTTTATTCTATCTGCCCATATCCTCCTTGCCAGAACACAAATTGGATCCAAAATGATGAATAAAAACATGTACACTGAACTCACAGATCCCTTCAACCTGGGCAACCAAGCAGGGCTTTCCAAGGAGGTTCCGCACCGACAGCGGCACTATGCCAGACAGAAACACAACCCTGGGCTGACACCGCCTCTCTTTCAAATAGGGATGACACTGGTGCAGACAAAATGGGATAGCATGCACCGGGTCCACAGCCTGGCACGTGGTAAACACGAAAGTCTGTCTTTCTGGAGAGTTCAAAACAAGTCTGCAGCTGCCTGGACTTTCGAGTGACAGAGAAAAGATCCTTTTTCGGTGTGTGTAGCACCGGGAATTGAACCCAGGGGCGTTTTACCTCTGAGCTACACTCCCAGTCCTAGTTTGTTTGTTTGTTTGTTTGTTTGCACTATTGGGGATTAAAGCCAGGGCAATTTTACCTTTCAGCTATACCCTCAGCCCTATTTTATTTTTTGGTTTGAAACAGGGTCTCACTAAGTTGCTGAGGCTGTCCTTGAACCTGCCACCCTCCTATCTCAGCCTCCCAAGTACTGGGATTACAGGCATGTGCCAACCCCCCCCCCCGCCCCTTTTTAAAACAAGGTCTTGCTAGGTTGCTCAGTCTCACTAAATTGCTAAGGCTGGTCTTGTACCTGTGATCCTCTTGTCTCAGCCTCCCAAGCACTGGGATTACAGGCGTATGCCACCACGCCTGGCTAAGAAGACACTTTGAAGCACTTTTTCTGAGCAGGAAAGGAGACCACAAGGTGATGAAGTCACCCAGACACACATAATCCACGGTGGGTCCCAGGCCCACCAGCCACAGCTTCTACAGCTGAAGGTCGGATTTGAAGTGTGATGCCGGGCTGGTGGGGCAGCACCTTATGCCCGAGTACAGAATCGTCACACCCTGTACCTCAATGTAAGGGGAAATGCCTCCCGCTTGTGGCTGCCCCAGCACTGGCTGCTGGTTGGCTGAGCCGCCTGCAGTGGGGCAGGTATGGGGACCAGACCTATGCCCAGGTGAAGCTGACTGCCACCTCTGGAAACACAGATGCGGACGACACTGCGGTGTATGGAGAGGCGGCGGCTGCCTAGGGCCCGACCTTCCCCCAGCAAATTGGCAAGGAGAGTGGTCCCCACCCACCCAAAGGAGAAAGGCCACCCTCCCTCTCGGCAGCCAAACCTTAAAGAATCTGTGGTTGTCTAGTTTGGGAGTTTAGGCAAATTTTTCTGGCTGAGGATGCTGAGATGGCAGAGGCTTTAAAAGGACACAAGAGAAGATGAAAAGTAACTGCTGTTTGAAGGCAGAGATACTGTGACAGGGACAGCAACCAAAGCGGGGGGGGCGGGACATGGTGGCTTATTTTAACTGAAGCAACAAAGCTCCCAGAGTGGCAAGTCTCACTTAGGTTTACACCTGTATTTTCATTCTTATTTTTAAAATATTATTCTAAAGTTATTGCTTAATCTAGGAAGCTTTTTTTTTTTTTGGCGATACTGGGGATTGAACTCAGGGGCATTCTACCTCTGAGCTACACTTCAATACACTTCATGTGTAGTGGACCCTTACACTTGACTTCATCATGAGATGGAGACTGAGGGGCCCAGGAACTTGGATGGGAAAAATTAATGCTTATTTCCACGACCTTGTGAAATTCGGCATTTCTTTTGGTGTAGTTTACACACCACAGTAGGGTCTGCAGTAAGTGTGACTTTGTCTCCAATAGAAATCATTGATATTTTTGTATCATGCCATGGCAGTTGCTGGTATCAGAGCACTGTCACAAAGCCGCCACTACTTTGAAATTATGGTCGTTACTGGTCCAGCCACTAAAGCTTGCTCTCCAGGAGTTTGCAGAGCACCACGGTGCTTGGTTCACAGAGATAATTCTTTAGTACCCGGGCCGCTATTCCCGTTTAAGTGGCTCTCTCAATTTCACAGGGAACCAGTGAATGGAATGCTGTAGATTGTGGGGTCCACAGGCTTTGCAAAACCAGCAGCGGAGGCTCTGCTTCCCAGTGAGTTCAACCTGGGTCTGGGCTCAGCCTGGGGCCCGAGAGCACCGGCTTCCTGTTCTAATCCTGGCTCCAGGATCGGTCACCTGGGTGACTCCAGGCTCTCTACTTCTCTGAGCCTCAGTTTCTTGGCTATAAAACAAGACTTGGTAAGCACAAATGAGTCGTGCTGTCGCCTGGGTGGTGGTAATCGCAGCCCACTCTAGTCTGTGGGTTGAGACTTCTGTGGAATCCCCTCCAAACGTGCTGAAGGTGACCCCTTATCGAGGTCCCACCAGCTTGTCATGCACTAGCACTTTGGCAGAGTCCTTCAGGTCCAGATATTTCCGTGTCCTTTATATTCTGGGCCTGATTGCTGACTACTGCTTCTTTGTTCTTGTAAATGTCAATGAACAGATGGATTTATAAACAAGTTCCCCCGTTACACTCTCCCTCTGTGCGCCACTCCCTCCCAGGTGTGCAGGAAAGGTGACAAGCACCCTGGTCCTCTAACACCTGTACTGAGCACCCACAGATGGGACTACACCCGCGTGTGACATCAGCAATGTCCCCAAAAAGGTTACGCACAGGAAAATGAAAGAAAAGAGGGTAAAGGAGGAAAAATACCAACAAGAGTCTATCAATTAGTTCCTGAGCCCGGGGGAGGGACACAATGGCCGTTACCTTGCCAGCAAGCCCCGACCACGAGCTGGGTGTCTATCCTGGATGGATGCAGCGGGTAGTCCTCAGTCACAGAGAAGGGCTCGTGTGCAACGCCGTCCACATACAGAGTTACGCTGGGGAACTCCACATTGAGGACAAAGTGGTGCCACTCCTCATCGCAGACCTACCGAGGGGAGGCAAGCAGGAAGCGTCAGCCAGCCGCTCATCCAGAGACACAAGAGCAACTCGGCTGGGCGTGAAGCATCTGCCAGCCCAGCAAGATAAGGTGGTTCTTTTGTTTTGTTTTTGGTCCTGGAGATTGAAACCAGGGGCATTCTACCTCTGAGTTACACATTCCCAGACCTTCTTCTTTTTTATATTGGAACAAGGTCTCATTAAAGTTGCCGAAACTGTCCTTGAACCTGCAATCTCCTGTCTCAGCATCCCAAGTACTGGGATTACAGGCATGTACTACCATGCCCCAACTAAGGAAAGGGTTTTTAAAAATCTAACAACAAAGTAGTCTGCAAACACATCTCACCAAAAAGAACAAGATGACATTGTCAACTCTAGGGCATTTCCAATCAGGTGGCATTTGTTTCTTACTCATCACAGGGCAGGGTCCCAAACAGGGAGCTGCCCAGGTCTCCTCGGCCAACAGCATGACACCAGGAAGTTTCTGTGGCGGGCTGGATTCCTACCCTCCTGCTGGCTGGGCTAGGACGACAACTGGCCTTTGCTTTTCTGGATCCAAAAAAAAAGCCCCTCTAATCTTAGAATAAGGTATTGAATAGTATGTGTGTGTTATTTCTCAAGTCGATCTATATATGAAGATGCTTGTGCCTGGTGTGTAGCTGAGTGTCAGGGCGCTTGTGTTTAGCATGTGCATAGCCCACAGGCCACTCTCCAGCACCAAGAAATGAAGGAAAAAAGTAAGTATGAACGTGTAGCTCAGATGGTATGCCAGATCAAACTGAGCTCCTTTCCCATTGTGAACGGGCATCATGAATATTTACCAATTGCAAAGGATGGGCCCATATCTGGATCCTGATGTAAATAAATTGTAGAAACAAAAACTTTTATGATACAAATTTAAACATTTGCTGGATATTTGATGATGCTAGGAATTATGGTTATTTTTTCTTTTTCTTCTTTTTTGGGAGGATAGGGTGATGCAGATTGAACCAGGCTCTCATATACACTAAGCAGGTGCTTGCTCTATCATTCCCAGTACTTGGGAGGCTGAGACAGGAGGATCCGGGTTCACAGCCAGCCTCAGCTACTTAGTGAGACCCTCTGCAACTGTTTCAAAATAAAGAATAAAAAATAGGGCTGAGGATGTAGCTCGGAGGTAGAATGCCCCTGAGTTCAATCCCCAGTACTGAAAAAAAAAAAGAAAGAAAGAAAGAAAAGAAATGAGCACACTCAACTAGAGTCCTTTTTCCACAATTACATATTCTTTTTCTTTCTTATCTATGCTCTTCCATTTTTATCTATCTTATAACTATTTTTAGACAATGTTATATTTTAGCAACCACAGGCACATCTAAAAATACGTTAGCTTCTACCCACTACCTCCAAGAGCCAAAGAAAATTAAGCTAAGGCCAAAGATTCCCTTCTTGTCCCCATCCTAAATCCAGAAGAAATGATCTGTTCTGATTCTAATGCGCTTTCTCAGCTTGCAGCACTCCTCATTTTTGTAACATACAGGAATTTTTTTTCATGTGATATTTGCTTTCATCACAGCAAGTCCTGGAAAAATAGCTTTGCACAGACATGACATCATCAGGACTGTGACGGGATCTTAACGGTCACACTGCAGACGACCTCAAGCTAGTGGTTTGTGTAGTACCCGGGAGAGAAGATCGATGGTTCCTTGAAAACTTAAAACCTGGCTGGGTTCAGTGGCACATACCTGTAATACTAGTACTTGAGAGGCTAAGACAGAAGGATCACAGGTTTGAGACTAGCCTCAGCAAGTTAGCTGAGACTCACAGCAATCTAGTGAGACAGTTTCAAAACAAAAATAAAAAGGGCTGGGGTGGAGCTTGGAGTTAGAATTCCCGTGGATTCAATCCCCAGCACCAATGAATAAATACATAAATACATAAACATCCCGTGGTACCCTCGAATTGATGAGCCGCCTGGGTTCCTCAGCACGGTCTGAAAGCCAGGGCCTTAAATAATCCATGAATAAATAAATGAAAGGGTCTTGATCCCAATTTTCAAGCAAGTGTTCCTTTTCTCAATTAATTATAACAGGTTTTGTTGGTACTAGGGTTTGAACCCGGGACATTCTACCTCCAAGGTACACTCTCAGCCCTTTTTAGTTTTTATTTTGAAACAGGGTCTCACTAAATTGCTAATGCTGGCCTTGAAATAGTAATCCTCCTGTCTCAGCCTCCCATGTGCTGGGATTACAGGGGAGTACCACCACGCCTAGCAACAGTATTTTGAATTTAAAATCAGTAATTTTTTTGTGTGTGTGATACTAGGGATGGCAACCAGGGACCTTCTACCTTTGGGCTACACACCCAGACCTATTTTATTTTTTTTATTTGGAAACAGGCTCTTGTTAAGTTGTTGAGAGCCTCATTCAGTTATTGAGGCTGGCTTTGAACCTGCCATCCTCCTGTCTTAGCCTCCCAAGTACTGGGATTACAAGCATATGCCACAATGCCCTGCTTTAAAATGCATAATTTTTATATTAATATTTTATGTACAAAATACATACATGGAACAAACAGGCTCTCAGTGGAAAGGAGTTAAGTGGACTTAATTTGCTATCCACAGACACAAAACCATAAAGCCACAAGTATGCACTGGCTATACATAGCCAGCCTCGTGCTAGGCTGATGTGCCTACTTGATTTCTCTTAAAAGATTGCAACTGGTGAGTCTTCTATGTGCTCACCTGATTCAACTTCCAGTGAAATTCTGCAGGTTTGTATTTCTTTTCCTCTGAAGGATCCTGACGGAGGAGGAAAATAAGCCTGCACCCATGGACATACAGGGAATAATGGTGTCGGTTCATATCTGAAAAGACAGTTTCATTGGGTAAATTGCCAACTCGACCCAAGGGAGAAATAAGAGCTATTTCTTTAATGGATTTTGAAGACACAATTTTATCTGCATAAATGAACCCTCCAGTCGGGCCGAGGCAGGGTTTAGGAGCAAATACACTCGGGTGTGACTGAACAGCTGGGCCCAGGATAACTGCTGACAATCCACTGAGCAAAACTAATAAATTCCAGAATGTCCATGCCGTCTCTCTGGAGGACAAAGCACCCCCAGCACAAAACAGAGAACACTGTAAACGGACTAACTAGCTTATTGGGAGGCTTTGGGGAAGGAACAGGCGTCCACTGGGGACACTGCCCCGCTGGCCACTGAGGAACATCACTTACAGAAGTATAACCCACCTGTTTTGTCTGAACTGCAAAGAATCGTCTCCTTCTTCCTGCCAAAAGGCCCATGCCTCATCCACACGGAGATGGTAAAGGGCTCCCTGGGGTTGATGGAGACGACGCCCTCTGGGATCCGCACGGCCTGAGTGCCGTTGAACTCAAACACCTGGTGGCTGTCGTGGCCGTTGTCGGTGGGGAGGCCGGCCGTCCAGTTCACGGCGCTGCTGGGGGAGGGGAGCAGCTCGGCGGTGCCGGCAGCCGCCCCTGAAACCACAGCCACGCTCATGTCAGTTTCGTGAAGATCCCCAGGGTTCTGTGTGGTTCAAACCACTCTGACAGACTGTCCTTTTCTCATGGCCAGACAATGCACTAGCTCTAGCTTACTTTTCCTCAAAAATAACGGCTTTTAAAGGCAAAAATATAGCTGGGTGTGGTGGCACATGCTTATAATCCCAGTACTTGAGAGGCTGAGCCAGGAGAATCACAGTTCACAGTCAGCCTCGGCAACTTAGCAAGGCTCTCAGCAACCTAGACAGACCCTGTTTCCAAATAAGAAATAAAATTGGGCTGGGGGTGCATCTCGGAGGTAGAATGCCTCTGGGTTCAGGCCCCAGTACCCAAATAAATAAATAAAGGCAAAAAATATACTAAATAATAACCACAGATTTTCTTTAAGGAGGGAGGGAATGACAAAAAACAAAAGATTTCTTGTAATCCCACCCGAATATGCATCACTGGAGTATATACCCTGCTAGTCCTCTTGATAAATATGTACACACAATGTATTTTTCTAAAACTGGAGTCCTGCTGTGCACATACATAGTATGAACACACATTCCCTTTAGCATTCTTCCATGGTGTACTTTAAAACATCCGCACAGCATTTCAGGGCACTAATGCTCTGCAATCTACTTAACCCATCTCCCTGGGGGACACCACTGAGGTTGTTTTGAATTCCTTCCCATTACAAGCCTCTCCTTGATGAACATCTCTGTGTGTTCCCAAGATGATGCCCCTGGATAAATCCCTAGAAACAGAATTACTAAGTCCAAGAGCAGGAAACAAATTTTACAAGTGTCGTTACACAATGCCAAGGTCAAATTTTCTTTTTCTTTTTGGTGCTGGGGATGGAGCCTGGGGCCTGACGCATCCTAAGAACATGCTCTACTACTGGGCTGCTCCCCAAGCTCCAAGTTTTCTTTTAAATTTGCTCACTGAAAAAGATTTTCAAGCTCTCTTGGTTGCTTGGTCCTTGACTTCTGCAGTATTAGGAGCAGCAAGACTCAGCTGGGCCATCCTGCTCTTTTGAGCATCCAAAGCTCTGCCACTTCCTAAAATATGTTGCTGGGCAATCTCCCTCAGCTCAAAGTAATTCAATCCTCTGTAAAAACATGGTCAATACCACCTACGCTCCTGGCCTGTTAGGAAGATTAAGTAAAAACACATGTGAGAAGCTGGCCATGATGGCTCACGCTTGCAATCCTAGTACTTGGGAGGCTGAGGCAGAAGGATCACAGGTTCATGTCCAGCCTCAGCAACTTAGTGAGGCCCTGTTTCAAAATAAGGAATAAAGCCGGGCGTGGTGGCGCACGCTTATAATCCCAGGATTTTGGAGGTTGAGAACAGAGGATCCCGGTTCTCGGCCAGCCTCAGCTACCTAGTGAGGCACTCCGAAACTTAGTGAGACCCAGTTTCAAAATAAAGAATAAAAAATAGGGCTGGGGGTATAGCTTGGAGGTAGAATGCCCCTGAGTTCAATCCCCAGTACTGGAAAAAAAAAGGAATAAAAAATAGGGCTAGGGGTGTAGCTCGGAGGTAGAATGCCCCTGAGTTCAATCCCCAGCACCACAAAAGAGTAAAAAAAACACATGTGGAGTCGGGCGTGGTGGCGCACGCTTGTAATCCCAGCATTCAGGAGGTTGAGACCGGAGGATCCGGGTTCGTGGCCAGCCTCAGCTACCTAGTGAGGCACTCCGCAACTTAGTGAGACCGGGTTTCAAAATAAAAAGAATAAAAAATAGGGCTGGGGGTGTAGCTCGGAGGTAGAGCACCCCTGAGTTCAATCCCCAGTACCGCAAAAAAAAAAAAAAAAAAAAAAAAACAACCCACATGTGGAAGTACTTGGCACAAAGTAGATCATATGCCAGAATTTAAATATTAAATTCTTTCTATTTCTCCTAACTTTTGGCTGTTCTGCTGAGAAAATGTTAATTTAATGCCATAAAAAATAGTGGTATTATGAGAGGAAG
Organism: Graphiurus murinus; assembly: GCA_004027655.1. Classification (NCBI taxonomy): domain Eukaryota; kingdom Metazoa; phylum Chordata; class Mammalia; order Rodentia; family Gliridae; genus Graphiurus; species Graphiurus murinus. Next base: position 32,227 of record PVLC010013360.1, on the reverse strand, counting down.
TAAATTTTGTACGTTGTACTGATATGCATAGACACCTATAATCCCAGATACTCAAGAGGGCTAAGGCAGGAGGACTGCAGATTCCTGAGCAACTTAGCAAGACCCTGTTTAAAAAAAAAAGTTGTCGGGCGTGGTGGCATACTCTTGTAAATCCAGTACTTGGGAGGCTAGGACAGGAAGATCACAGATTCAAGGACAACCTAGGCAAGTAGTGAGACTCTCATCAACCTAGTGAGACTCTGCTTCAAAATAAAAATAAAATGGGGCTGGAGGTGTAGCTTGGAAGTAGAATGCCCCAGGGTTCAATCCCCAGTACTACTAAACAAACAAACAAACAAAAATAACAACAAAAAACTTAGGCATGGTGGTACACACCTGTAATCCTAATACTTGGGAGGCTGAGATAGGAGGAAAATAGGTTCAAGGATAGCTCCAACAAGTAAGGAGACTCTCAGCAACCTAGTGAGACCCTGTTTCAAAATAGAAATAAAATAGGGCTCAGAAGTGTAGCTCAGAGGTAGAATGCCCCTGGGTTCAACCTCCAGTACCATAACAAAAAAAGGGGGTTATAGCTCAGTGGTAGGGCACCCCTAGGTTCCTCCCAGTGCTGGGGGGAAAAATGAACGTGTTCCCAGTCTCTTAATTTACACTTACATGAGTGAGTACACAATTGTATTTGGACTTGGTTACAAATCACCTTGGTCTATTCTTCACTGGATGGCTCCCACAGTTTTAAAGTCTTCTCCTTAGCTTACTTACCATCTACCAGAAATTTTTTTCTTAAGTGCTGGGGATTGAATCCAGAATCATTCTACCTTCAAGCCATACCCCCAGACCTATTTTATTTTTTATTCGGAAACAGGATCTTACTAAAGTTGCTGAGGCTGACTTTGAATTTGAGATCCTCCTGTCTCAGCCTCTCAAGTACTGGGATTACAGGCATGTGCCACCATGCCAGCCTCCATGTAACAATTTTTATTCTTTAAGGGTTTTTTGTTTTGAGACAGGTATTGCTAAGTGATCCGCCTTCAGCCTACTAAGTAGCTGGGATTAGAAGTATGTGCCACTATACCTAGTTTAACAATTTTTAACTATTATATAAAAAAACAGTTGCCTGCCAGGTGTGGTGGAGCACATCTGTGATACCAATACGAGGGAAGGCCGACACGGAGGATTGCAGGTTTGAGGCTAGCCTCAGCAATTTAGCAAGATGCTCAATAACTTAGCAAGACCCTGTTTCATAATATAAATAAATAAATAAAAAGGTCTAGGGATGGAGCTTGGAGATGCCCCCCACCCCGTTCCAATCTCCATTATGAGAAGAAAAACAAAATCAATTGGCTAAATTTAATGTTTTTCAGGCTGATGGAAAGATAGATCAGTTTAGGAAAATGCTCCCTGCAAAGTTGTTTCCAAGGAGTTCTTTTTTTTTTTTTTTTTTTGCGGTACTGGGGATTGAACTCAGGGGCATTCTACCTCCGAGCTACACCCCCCAGCCCTATTTTTTATTCTTTTTATTTTGAAACCGGGTCTCACTAAGTTGCGGAGTGCCTCACTAGGTAGCTGAGGCTGGCCGTGAACCTGGATCCTCCGGTCTCAGCCTCCCAAATGCTGGGATTACAAGCGTGCGCCACCACGCCTGGCTCCAAGGAGTTCTTGAAACACAAAAGACCCTGCCAATTATGAAGAAAATGCCTAAGTTACTGGTATTTTATCACGTTCTTCCCTCAGCATCTCCTAGAAAAAGACCTCACCTCTTAATTTAGCTAACCCCCAAAATATCCACAACTGATGTAAAAGATAGAGAGCTTGCCCTGCGGGTGCTTCCCCAATATTCTGTGTGTTAAATTCTCCACCCAATGCTTGTGATATCTAGAGTCAGTTGGGACTCTAAGTTAGATATGGAACGATATGGAACACGATCCTTAGGTCCCGTTTCCTACTTCATGTTTGTCAAAAGCTACTGTGTTACCTGTATTTTTTCCTTCAGTCCTTAAACATCTCATTTCATATAAAACTATCTCTACTTATTTGTTGTTTTTCAAGCAGGTCTCTGTTGCCTGGGCTGGCCTTGAATTCCTTGGCTCAAGGGATCCTATTAAGCCTATTTTTTTTTTTTTTTTTTTTTTTTTTTTTTTTTTTTTTTTGGTACTGGGGATTGAACCCAGAGACATTCTACCTCCAAGCTACATTCCCAGCTCGATTTAATTTCTTATTTTGAAAACAGGTCTCACTAGGTTGTTGAAAGCCTCACGAAGTTGCCAAGGCTGGATTTGAACCTGCAATTCTCCTGTCTCAGCCTCCCAAGTACTGCGATTACAAGCGTGAGCCACCATACATGGCTCTTATTCCTTATTTTGAATCAGGGTCTCAATAAGTAGCTGAGGCTGACCGTGAACTCAGATCCTCCAGTTTCAGCCTCCCAAGTACTGGGATTACAGCATGGGCCACCATACCCGGCTCCTACTAAGTCTCCCCAGTAGCTGGGACTCCAGACAAACCGCCATGCCCAGCTTCTTGTTTTATATCACCCCTGCTTGGGTGGTTCCCAATGTAGGATGCGTTTTTCAAATCAGTGGTTCTTAAAATGCACACACACACAACATTTAGGGTTTTATGTGGACTTCAGGGGTTTTTATCCCTGAAGCCATCCTGGGATGAAAACTAGCCAATAAGGCAGCAAAAGACACATCACAATGCCGGTCTGCTCCGCTCGCCATTCCGCACACCCAGACACACGGTTTCCAGTCTGACGACCGGCAGAGCCTCCTTACCACAGAGCTGGTGGAGGGACTTCTCCGAGTAGGTGTCCCGGTCGCAGCCTTTGCCTATGTGGCTGGTCTCCAGCTCCACTGTGGCCTGCACTGAGGCAACCGGCTCGTCACACGTCTCCAGGTGGATGTTTGGGAAGACAGCCAACGGTCCCGTGCCTGGCTCGTACTCGATCCTATTGCTCCAGCCTGGAGTGGCCCACAGGTCAGGAAAGGAGGAAAGAAGGAAAACGCACGTTTTAGGTGTCTGTGGACTCTCAGTGTTGAGAACAGCGTGGGTGCCACAGAGACCGTAGCCGGCTCACCTTGCCACCCCGGGGTGCAGGCGGGCTTTATGCTGATCCTCACCAGGACGTCCTCTGCGGCCCTCTTCTTGCCGCAGTCGGAGGCAGTGACGGTCAGCTTATACTGGCGCTCCTTCCCATAGTTCAGCTTCTCAGTGTTCTTGATGTAACCTGGCACAGGAGAAAACCAGCAGTGAGAACAATCCTCACCTTTACTGCCCCTGAATGGCAGTAGAACCACACTTGTAATGATACGCCCAGTAAGCAGGCTCAGAACCGAGACCACTGTCATCAACCTGTCCTCCAGAGCTCAAACACAGAAATCCACTCAGGAATCAAAAGATGGGCTGAGGCCACACAACACCGTCTCCACTGACTCCTGCAATTTACACCTGGCCCCACATTAACTTAACATTTAGTGGTTTACAAATACAAGAGAATTAGAAAACAAAATAATTCAAATACCTCAACTGTATGGTCAAACTACATTAACTATTGCTTTTTCAAAAATTTACTTTAACTACTGAGGATAAAGGGGGGCCTGGCAGAGGTAATAGATATAAACCCTTATCTTCCAGATAAGGCGGAAGGGACTGGGAATGTAGCTCAGGGGTAGAGCTCTTGCTCAGCATGCACAAGGCCCTGGAAGAGAGGAAGGAAGAAAGAGAGGGAGGGAGGGAAGAAGATGAGGCAGAAGGTTCTAATTAAATGGAGAACAGAAAATGAGACTAAAGGTCAGACTCCTTCAGATGTGTGTGGATTGAAAGGCAAGAAGCTAAGGAACAAAGGCTTGCTGAGTGAAGATTCTTCTCTGATTTGGGTGGGAAGGAGCAGGAGGAGACCTCCAGGTCCCAGAGCCAAAGCTGTCAGGACAGAGCAGTGAGACCCCGAGGCAGGCGGCCGGAGGCTGTCTCACCATCTTTGTCCACGGTGAACGGCACGTCGGGAGTGACGATCTCGTAGCTGCAGATCTGGCTGAATTGCGGGGAGCAGTCGGCGTCCACGGCCTCCACCCTCAGGATGCTGTCGTGCTGCTTCCCCTCGGTGACCGTGGCCTTGTAGGACTTCTCCTTGAACACTGGCGCGTACTCGTTCACATCATTCACCTGAATGTGCACAGTTGCTCTGGACAAAAGGAGGGAAAGGGCTGCGCCTCAGGGTTTTGTTCTGTGTTTTACCCAAAGAATACCAATCCTGCCCCACCCCTTTGGTGATACAGGGGATGTGAGCCCAGGGGTGCTCTACCACTAAGCAACACCCCCAGCCCTTTATATTTTTATTTTGAGACAGAGTCTCAATAAGTTGCCTAGGCTGGCCTCAAACTTGTGATATTCCTGCCACAGGCTCTTGGGTAGCTGACACCAATTTTGCCCTATTTTTAAATTTCCTTTTTGTGGTACCTTGTTTCATAAAATTCACGTTGGAAGCCAGGTGTGGTGGTGTGCACTTGTAATCCCAGTACTTGGGAAGCTGAGACAGGAGGCACGTTAACAGCCAGCCTCAGCAACTTAGTGAGGCCCTCCGCAATTTAGTGAGACCCTGTTCCAAAATCAGAAGTAAAGCTGGGCGTGGTGGTGCACGCTTATAATCCCAGCATTTGGGAGGCTGAGACCAGAGGATCCGGGTTCAAGGCCAGCCTCAGCTACCTAGTGAGGCACTCCGCAACTTAGTGAGACTCGGTTTCAAAATAAAGAATACAAAATATGGCTGGGGGTGTAACTCGGAGGTAGAATGCCCCTGAGTTCAATCCCCAGTACCACAAAAAAAAAAAAAAAAAAAAAAAAAAAAAAAAAAAAAAAAAAAAAAAAAAAAAAAAAAAAAAAAAAAAAAAAAAAAAAAAAAAAAAAAAAAAAAAAAAAAAAAAAAAAAAAAAAGAAGTAAAAATAGGGCTAGGAGTGTAGCTTGGAGGTAGAATACCCCTGGGTTCAACCCTCAGCACATAACTAACTAAATAATAAAAATAATAATAAAATTCATGATAAAGACAAAATAAACCACACTTCATTGTTTTTAAACCAGCATGGAGATGATAGAAAGTTAAAATAGGGATTTAGTTGATTCTTCCATGTCCTGAAAATAAGATAGCTGGTTTTAAAAAATCAATAGTATAGGCCGGGCGTGGTGGTGCACGCTTGTAATCCCAGCATTTGGGAGGCTAAGACCGGAGGATCGGGGTTCCCGGCCAGCCTCAGCTACCTAGTGAGGCACTCTGCAACTTAGTGAGACACGGTTTCAAAATAAAGGATAAAAAATAGGGCTGGGGGTATAGCTCGGAGGTAGAATGCCCCTGAGTTCCATCCCCAGTACCGCAAAAAAAAAAAAAAAAAAAAAAAAAATCAATAGTATAAAACAAGAGACTTGAGATTTTCCTCAACAATACAAGACAAGACATGAAGAAGGAGATAAACTATATCAGACATCTGTTTGCTCTCTAATTACAAAAAAGGTATTTTAGCTGGGTACAGTGGCCCACACCTGCAATCCCAGTACTTCAGAGGCTGGGACAGGAGGATTGCAAGTTCGAGGCCAGTCTCAGCAACTTAGCAAAGTCCCTCAGCAACTTAGTGAGACCCTATTTCAAAATAAAAAATAAAACAGAACTTGTGTGGGGGGGGGGAGTGTGGCTTGGAGATAGAAGCCCCTGGGTTTAATCCCTAGTACCAAAATAAAATCAAAGTTTTCATACAGGCACATATCATTTGGAGTTCTTAGTTTCCTTAATGGATTATTTGGTGGGATAAAATTACCTATTCATTTCTTTTTCAAAACCTACATGTGCAGGGCTCTTGTTAGGAGCTGCATACAAGAGTAGACACAGAGACCTTATAACCAATTGTGGGCCCTTGAGAATTCTTTTGCCTTGATTTTCTAAGCACCAGTCACTTTGTTTCCTTTGCACGCACACACAGTATGGGGTAGGCCCTCCCGCTCTGCCCGCTTGCTTACTTATGAGACTTTTTCGCGCCAGTGCCATCGGGTCCCTTCCCGCAGTCATAGGCCTGGATGGTGAACGTGTAGTCTTTCTGTAGCTCACAGTCCAGTTTCTCTTTTGAGCGAATTATTCCCTCACCAGTGGACTTATCCACTACTACTGCATCAAAGGGGACATTCTGTCCATGAATTTTAAAGCCACAAATCTCACCTGGGGAGTCAAAGCAGAACAGGTTAGAATTTCGGCCACCCATACCTTCTGCACGTCGCCGCCCTCCCCCAAAGAATATCAACAACAACAATTCCGCAGCCAGGGGGTTGGAGGGTCCGTGGACAAAGCAGGGCACTGTGCTTTAACATGGGTGAGTTCTGGGGCTTTAGTAAAAAGAAGCAGATTCTGGCTTTCCAAGCAACTTGTTTACTTTGCATCCATTCATGCAGGAATACAAAAGAGAGAGAGAAGACATAGACAGGCATTCCACAGGAGCACTTAGGGCGGCTCGAGGGTAAAGGAGTCTCGGGAGCAAACAGCCCAGGCCTGAGCACACCAGGGCGGCCCGACCGACCACCCGAGGGCCCGGCAGCTCTTTGGATTTGGACCAGAGAGAGGATAAAACGCACAGTTAAGTGTTGAGAGAGGAAGAAGTGTGAGATATAGGACCAGCACCATAATTACAGAAATTCTGTCAAGAAAAAAATATCACAAGAATCAAGTCTTCCTGTGCAATGAGCCTGGCTAAAATTAGGGAATCAAAACAAACTGCTAAATGAGAAAGGTAGAAATACCAACTTTTCAGGCATCCATTTCAACAGCTATCATCCAGTTTCTATGGTGGGGAGGGATCTGCTAGGATTCCCTTTGTGTCGGGGTTTAGTCTATCAAACCTAGAAAAAGACACCAGCCTGGGAACTTAACTGCCGCTACATGAAGAATTAAAAATCCACGTTTCCATTCTTGCCCACGGGAGAACAAGTATAAATGTTTTAATGCACATAGGAAACTTCACAGAATGTTATTTCACATAAAAATAAGACTGAACTCTTCCACAATTCCGACATAGAAAATTGTTATGAAGCAAATCTCTGAAGTTCAATTAAACAACAACAACAACAACAAATGTGTGGTGCTATCCATGGAGTTCAAATGGATGTCTGATTTCCAGATATTTCTAACCAAGGGTCTGGTTACATACAATTTCCATCAATTTAAAAATAGCAACAAAGTAGGAGAATAAATAGGGGTAAAAGAGCATGACAGTTGCTTCTGTTTAAGGGCTGATTCCCAATTTTATAAACAAAGTTAGTGGGTTAATATCATAAGAGGGAGAAAAAGAACCCTTGATCACCTTCTTTGGTGACTGTCACCTCAAAACTCTCTAAAGGGAGAAAAGATAAACCCATGTCAGTAATTCAGGAAAGAACGAAGATGGAACAATAAGGAAATATAGTCAAAGATGCATATAATACACAGAAAACCTAGACATACAATTTAACAATATGCTTAGTAGCGGGCTGTTGGAATTGCTACAATGAAACCCCATCCTCGGTAACAAAATGTCACATTGAATCCCACTTACCAAGAGCTACTGGCACTGTTGACATTATACTAACTCAGGATGAAACATCGCTACAAAGTTTCCTAACACCACAGGTGTCAGTAGGATTTTTCTTTTACCACCATGATGACATCAATTAATAACTAGCCTTTGTGTTTTCATTTTCAAGCTAAATTCTCTTAGCTAGACCCTGTTAACATTTGCCCCTTCATTAGATTGAATGAAACAAAAATTTGGAGCAAAAGGATTTAACCCTTTGTTCTCACTAATAACAATGTTTTCTCATTGATAACTACGTTTTCTACCCAACCACAGCAACAAACATCTACTTAAATGTGAACAAAAACAAGATCAAAAGTAACTGTAAGCCGGGCAACAGTGGCACACGCTTGTAATCCCAGTACTTGGGAAGCTGGGACCCGAGGATCCGGGTTCACGGTCAGCCTCAGCTACTTAGGCTCTCCACAATTTAGTGACACCCTGTTTTAAAATAAGGAATAAAAAATAGGGCTGGGAGCCGGGCGTGGTGGCGCACGCTTGTAATCCCAGCATTCGGGAGGCTGAGACCGGAGGATCTGGGTTCGCGGCCAGCCTCAGCTACCTAGTGAGACACTCCGCAACTTAGTGAGACTCGGTTTCAAAATAAAGAATAAAAAATAGGGCTGGGGGTATAGCTCGGAGGTAGAATGCCCCTGAGTTCAACTCCCAGTACCGCAAAAAAAAAAAAAAAAAAAAAAAAAAAATAGGGCTGGGCATGCAGCTTGGAGGTAAAAGGTCCCTGGGTTCAATTTCCAGCACCACAAAAAATTTAAAAATAAAAAATAGGACTGGGGGTGTAGCTCAGAGGTAGAATGCCCCCAGGTTCAATCCCCAGTACAAAAAAAAAAGTAACTGTAGTGACACTATAAGGACCATTACTTTGTGAAATCGCCCTTCTACCAAGTGAACATTAATCCTGCTTGCCACCCCATGTGACCACTGTGGACAATCTTGCCATCTTCTCTCTCCCAGGAACAATGCTTGAATTTCCTTTTTTTTCTCTTTTTCCTTTCTTTTTAAGATACTGGAGATTCAACCCAGGGGCATTCTACCTCTGAGCTACACTCCCAGCCCTATTTTATTTTTATTTTTGAAGCAGGGTCTTACCAGATTGATGAGTCTCACTACTTGCTGAGGCTATTCTTGAACCTGCAATCCTCCTGTCTCAGCCTCCCAAGTACTGGGATTACAAGTGTGCATCACCACACACTACACTCCCAGACCTATTTTATTTTTATTTTTGAAGCAGGGTCTTGGTAGGTTGTTGAGAATCTCACTAAGTTGCTAAGGCTATCTTTAAACCTGCAATTCTCCTGTCTCAGGCTTCCAGATGCTGGGATTACAGGCATGTGCCACCATGCCCAGCTGAATTCCATTTCTTTAAAAAAAACTTTACAGCCGGGCGTGGTGGCGCACACTTGTAATCCCAGCATTCAGGAGGCTGAGACCAGAGGATCCGGGTTCTCGGCCAGCCTCAGCTACCTAGTGAGGCACTCTGAAACTTAGTGAGACTCGGTTTCAAAATAAAGAATAAAAAATAGGGCTGGGGGTATAGCTCGGAGGTAGAATGCCTCTGAGTACAATCCCCAGTACTGCAAAAAAAACAAACAAACAAAAAAAAACTTTACCATATATTTTTCCTGAATGATACTGTTTTATTTTGCTGTTTTTAAAGTTTTAGGTTTGTCTGTGCATGTTTCTGGGGTTTTTTTTGTGATACTACAGACTAAACCCAGGGGGCATTCAACCTCAGAGCTATACTCCATCCTTTGCATTTTTATTTTGAAACAGGGTCTGACTTGCTGGGGCTGGTCTGAAACCTGCAATCCTCCTGTCTCAGCCTCCCAAGTACAGGGATCACAGGTGTGCACCACCCCAGCTGGCTTGTTTTCAAGGTTTTTTGTTTTTGTTTGTTTGTTTTGTTTTTGCGGTACTGGGGATTGAACTCAGGGGCATTCTACCTCCGAGCTACACCCCCAGCCCTATTTTTTTTTTTAATTCTTTATTTTGAAACAGGGTCTCACTAAGTTGTGGAGTGCCTCACTAGGTAGCTGAGGCTGGCCAAGAACCTGGATCCTCCAGTCTCAGCCTTGCAAATGCTGGGATTACAAGCCTGCACCACCATACCTGGCTTGTTTTCAAGGTTTTAAGAAATGGTGTTGCCAGCCTTTCCCTATCTAGCCCCTTCTGGGAAAAGTCTGCTGATTCCTAATCTAGAGACACACCTCAAGATGACGTTTGGGGTGTATATTAGCATTATATAATGTTTCAAAATCATTCAAGTTGAGCTGGACATGGTGGTGCACATCTGTAACCCCAGCTACTTAGGAAGTGAGGCAAGAGGAGGCCGGGCGTGGTGGCGCACGCTTGTAATCCCAGCATTCGGGAGGCTGAGACCAGAGGATCCGGGTTCGCGGCCAGCCTCAGCTACCTAGTGAGGCACTCCGCAACTTAGTGAGACTCGGTTTCAAAAATAAAGAATAAAAAATAGGGCTGGGGGTGTAGCTCGGAGGGAGAATGCCCCTGAGT
>PVLC010013360.1:0-22017 GCA_004027655.1 Graphiurus murinus | reverse complement strand
AGCCTGTGAACCCTATTTCAAAGTAAAATATACAGCCGGGGTGTGGTGGCACACACCTGTGACCTCAGTCCTTTGGAAGCTGAGACAGGAGGATTGAAGATTCAAAGATAGCCTCAGCAAGTAGTGAGACTCTCATCAACCTAGCGAGACCCTGTTTCAAAATAAAACAAAATAGGTCTTGAGGTAGAGCTAGAAGGTAGAATGCCCCTGGGTTCAATGCCCAGTACCACAAAAATAAAAAATAATAAATAAATAATAAAAGAGTTGGGTGTGATGGCACACACCTGTAATTCCAGTACTTGCGAGGCTAAGACAGGAGCATTGCAGCTTCTCGGCCAGCCTCAGCAACTTAGTAAGGCCCTTTGCAACTTAGTAAGACCCTATTTCAAAATAAAAAATAAAATAGGGCCGGGCGTGGTGGTGCACGCTTGTAATCCCAGCATTCAGGAGGCTGAAACCGGAGGATCCGGGTTCGCGGCCAGCCTCAGCTACCTAGTGAGGCCCTCCGCAACTTAGTGATACCTGGTTTCAAAATAAAGAATAAAAAATAGAGCTGGGGGTACAGCTCGGAGGTAGAACGCCCCTGAGTTCAATCCCCAGTACCACAAAAAATAAAATAGGGCTGGGGGTATAGCTCAGAGGTAGAACACCCCTGGGTTCAATCCCTAATACCCCTACACACATACAATAACAATAAATAAATATGTAAATAAGGGGGGGCTGGGTTTGGCGTTCAGTGGTAGAAGGCCCCTGGGTTCAATCCCCAGTGCTATGGTAATAATAACAACTAGCATTAGCATTCCAGTTGCTCAGAGGGCAACCCATTTCTGACTTAGAGAGAACGTGGTGAAGCAGTTCCGTGTCACCGAGTTGCCACTGCTGACCAGGACTGTGTGCACTTTCCTGACAGGGCCCCAGGGCCTTCGGTGAGGCTTGAAGACCTTCATCATTCAAGCAATGCCTTTTTTTGGGGGGGGGGGTAACAAGGGTTGAACTCAGGGGCATTCTACCTCCAAGCTATCCAAGCTATACCCCCAGTGCTATTTTATTTTTAAACATGGTCTCACTACTTGCTGAGGCTGTCCTTGAACCTATGATCCTCCTGTCTCGGCCTCCCAAGTACTGGGATTGCAGGCATGCACCACCATGCCCGGCTGAGCAATGGCGTTGTTTTGTTTTGTGAGATGGGGGTCTCACTTTGTTGCTGAGGCTGATCTGGAGCTCCTGAGCTCAAGCCATCCTCTTGCCTCAACCTCCCCAGCAGCTGGGACTACAGGCACAGCAATTATCACTGTCCTTAAGTCTGGCTCTGACCATGAGGTCACCAGGAGAAAGGGAACTGTTTGCCATCCATTGAGAACTCTACATTGTCATGTGAGGAATCAAGCTGGGATGAAGGGAGGGCGTCGGGGTGTTTCAATTTTAGAATTCAGGTGTTTCTGGAGACTTCATTGGTAAGATCATGTCTGAGTAGAGACTGGGGGAAACTAAGAACAAATCACCATGATTATCTGGGGAGGAATTTCAGACAGTGGGACCAGCTGGTGCAAAGGCCCTGGGGCAGGAGCAAGGGGCCGTGCTGCTAGTGGCTGGGCTAAGGGGAGAGCAGGAGGGGCGGTCTGACGCAGACGGTGCCCGAAGCTACACTGTGTGGGCCTCTGCCGCTGTTCCAAGAACTACTGCTTTTCATTCAAGTAGAAAGGAAACCACTGGAGGGTTTCGGACAAAGAGAAAGGGATGAGTGCGCCGTATTCTGAAGGGATCCATCTGGCTGTTGTGCAGAACACAAGTCTGCCAAGGACAAACACAGTCACCCGAGTAATCTCAGCAAGAGAGACTGAAGGCCAGGCAGGGTACACGCAGGCTGGTGACAAGTGGTCAGACTCAGGAGGTGTTCTGGAAGCAAGGGCAACGCTGCTGGGTTCTAAGTGAGAAACTGAGCACCAAGCTCTTCCTGCTCACCTGGGGAAGCCTGGGGAAGGAGGAGGCAGGGATGGGAATTAGTGCTTTAGCTTTGGACATGGATCTGTATTATACTGTGTTGGGGGGAAGCCTTGTGTCTCAAAGGTATAATTATCAAATATAAGAATATAAATTACTTGAAAGCACATTATGTATTTTCAGGCTGCTCTCCAAAAGACTGGATCGGATCCATTTATAATGAGACCGGCAAATTGTGTAACTGTATCCTTTCTACATTTCCCCACTGATTTTGACTTGAAGCTGGCTGCTTTAATGGGCTCTGCTAGCAGGATTCGGCGCTCAAATCAGGTGGTTTTTGTTTTTGTTTTTGTTTTGCGGTATTGGGGATTGAACTCGGGGCATTCTACTTCCGAGCTATACCCCCAGCACTATTTTTTATTCTTTATTTTGAAACAGGGTCTCACTAAGTTGCAGAGGGCCTCACTAGGTAGCTGAGGCTGGCCACAAACCTGAATCCTCTGGTCTCAGCCTCCCAAATGCTGGGATTACAAGCGTGCACTACCACGCCCAGCTCCACTGATGCTTATTAAAGTGCTGGGTCCTTCCCCTATAATGACTTAAGAATGCCCAGCAGCCCTCGGGCAGACCCTGGACTTGCACAACTGACCGCACATCCCCGCCGGGCCGCACAGCCTGGCTCTGGTTTTAATGAGGGAGACAGATCAGAAGGGGCCAGGCTGGGCAAGGGAACAGTTAGGCCTGCTGTCATGCTGCAGAGGTGACCAGAGGAGGGCTGAACAGAGGCGGGCTCAGCAGGAAACATTTGGGGTGTTTTGAAGAACAGACCGGACTTTGCCACCTCCTGGAGGGAGAGGGGAAGTCTGGGTCTGCCCTAGTTTTTGGCTGATGGAGTCATTTGTAGAACTGAGGCACAGAGAGAGGAAAAGGCTTGGGGGAAAGGCACCATGCTCAGGCCTGCCATTTATCCCCGCCAACTTGCTGGCTTGGAGGTTTTAAAGCAGATCCCAGGCACTAGATGGCTTCGACCATAAAGACTCTAGCAGATCTCTAACAGAAATGCTGTTTAACGTAACCACAATAACATCATCAGGGCCAAGAAAATGAACACTCATTCCTTAGATGTTTTCACAGCATCTAACTGCTTCTGAAACTTGTACTCAACTTAGGATCGCCTTCTCCCACATCAGAGACCAACTTCTATCAATTACACTTCACTGTCCCCAGAGCTGATTTATTTATTTTAATTTGTACTTATTTATTGTGTCGTACTGGGGACTGAACCAAGGAGCATTCTACCTCTGAGTCACAACTTCTTATTCTGAGGCGGTGTTGCTCAGTTCTAGGCCCATGCTGGCCTAGAACTGAACTTGGGATGCTCCAGCTGCAGCTGCCGCACCAGCACCCCAGCCCCCAGGAGCTGCATCTTTTCAACTTCACAGTTGTTGCTGACCCCTCCTCCTCTTGGCTTAGAAGTTAACTACACATACAGGACCCACAGCAGCTGGACAGATGGAATGGAACCACGACTATTCTAAGCAACTACGGCAGCATCATGGCGGCTTTGCTCCGAGCTCAGTGGCAAGGGAGCAGCTGTTCGAGGGCACTCGAGGGAGGGGACACGCCAAGGCCCCACCCGTCTATACAGGGTGCACATGAGGGAGGGGACATGCCTCGGCCCCACCCATCTATACCCAGCGGGAAGAGACCTGAGCTGCAGGTGTCCTGCCAGTCCAGTCACCTTCCCTGGCCCACTGCTGGGCTCTACGGGCCTTGGTGTCCACATTCACCAACTGGGGGCCAAGCCGCCCCTTAATTTTGGTGACTTTTAGCTTCCTTGCTTCAGCCTGCTTGGTTCTAATGGCCACTGTATGTCAAGGTACCACAAATATACAGAAATAATAACTCCAGCCACACCCTGAGGGTCACACTCTCACAGCTCACCACTGATGTCAGCAGCTCCTCAAATCTGAGTGTGGGGAGAACAATCTAGGAGCCCTGGTACTCAGACTTGGCAGTAATACTTTTTCTTTTTTTTTTGGTACTGGGGTTCATTGAACCCAGTGGTGTTCTAACTCTGAGCTACACCCCCAGCTGTATTATGTTAGTTATTTTGAAACAGGGTCCCACTAAGTTGCTGAGGGTCTCTCTAAGTTACTGAGACTGGCCCTGAACCTGTAATCCTCCTGTCTCAGCCTCCCAAGTACTGGGATTACAGGCGTGCGGCACCGCACCCAGCTTATTTTTTTATTTTGAAGCAGGGTCTCACTAAATTGCTGAGGGCCTTGCTAAGTTGCTGAGGCTGACCTCGAACCTATGATGCATGTAGTCCTTAGAACAGCCTCCACCACCCTGAGTGTGGGCTGCTGCCTCTATCGTCCTCCTCATGGACCTTGGTTGAGCTCAGTGTCCCCAAAACCCACCTAAGCTCAAAATAAAGCTCTAGATCTGGCCTCTGTCTTACACAGAAAGCATTTTAAGAAGCTGTAAGAAAATGTAATACCACTGGGCGTGGTGGCACATGCCTGTAATCCCTGTACTTGAGAGGCTGAGCCAGGAGAATCACAGGTTTGAGGCCAGTCTGAGCAACTTAGACCCTACTCCAAAAATAAAAATAAGAACCAGGCATGGTGGTGCATACTTGTAATTCCATTACTTGGGAGGCTGAGTCAGGAGGATCACAGGTTCTCGACCAGCCTCAGCTACTTAGTGAGGCCCTCTGCAACTTAGTGAGAACCTGTTTCCAAATAAAGAATAAAAAAATAGGGCTGGGGGTGTAGCTTGGAGGTAGAATGCCCCTGGGTTCAGTTCCCAGTACCACAAAAACAAATAAATAAATTAAAATAAGGGCTCTCACATTCTCGAGGTGGCCCACACTCTCCCTTGAACGTGTATGCTCACTTTTCCTTAATAAACCTCTGTCTTTTGTCTCTGAAAAAAAAAAAAATAAGATATCAATGAAAATAAAAATAAAAGGAAGCCAGGCGTGAGGGCACATGCTTGTAATCCCAAGACTTGGGAGGCTGAGACCAGAGGATCTGGGTTCACCACCAGCCTCAGCTACCTAGTAAGGCCCTCTGCAACTTAGCGAGACCCTATTTCAAAATAAATTTAAAAAATAGGGCTGGGGGTGTAGCTCAGAGGTAGAATGCCCCTGGGTTCAATCCCCAGTAAAATAAATAAATAAATAAATAAATAAATAAATAAATAAATAAATAAATAAATAAATAAATAATAGGGCTGGGGGTGTAGCTCGGAGGTAGAATGCCCCTGGGTTCAATCCCCAGTACTACAAAATAAATAAATAAATAAATAAATAAATAAATAAATAAATAAATAAATAAATAAATAAAAAAAATAAAAGGAGCTGGGTGTGGTGGCGCATGCTTGTAATCTCAGTACTTGGGAAGCTGAGACAGGAGGATCCGGGTTCAGGGCCAGCCTCAGCTATTTAGGCCCTCCACAGTTAGTGAGACCCTGTTTCAAAATAAAGAATAAACAATAGGGCTAGGGATGTAGCTCAGAGGTACAATGCCCCCGGGTTTGGGTTCAATTTCCAGTACTGCAAAAAAATTAAATAAATAAATAAAAGGGCTGGAGATATAGCTCAGAGGAATAATGCCTCTGGCTTTAATTCCCAATACCCCCCCAAAAAAAAACAGAAAAAAATAAGTGATTATTTTATTGCTGTGACTTTTTCCTTCAAAGTCCATGACGTCCATTTTATTGCTCCTTCCTTCATAACCTCCTGCAGTTCCATGACGTCCATTTTATTGCTCCTTCCTTCATAACCTCCTGCAGTTCCAAGTGCAGCTAGAGTATGAGGCAGAGAGTCGCCCAGCCAGGGCCAGAACCCGGACTGCAGCAGCTGCCTGGGTGACTGGAGCCAGTAACTTAACTGCTCTGAACCCCAGCGTCCTCTTTCAAATGGGACTGGCCAGCCGGGCGTGGTAGCACACGCTTGTAATCCCAGCATTCGGGAGGCTGAGACCGGAGGATCCGGGTTCGAGGCCAGCCTCAGCTACTTAGTGAGGCACTCCGTAACTTAGTGAGACCCGGTTTCAAAATAAAGAATAAAAAATAGGGCTGGGGGTGTAGCTCGGAGGTAGAATGCCCCCGAGTTCAATCCTCAGTACCGCAAAAAACAAAAACAAAAACAAAAAAAAACCAAATGGTACTGGCCAGAAAAAAAGGTACTTACCTCATAAAGTTGTGGAGGATTAAATACAAACTCATATTTGTAAAGCTTTGGGAACATTGTTATAAATGCTTTATGAGCAAAGGTATGTTAACTATGCAGTAGGATGATGTTCCTCAAACAATTGGACTGTATACAGCTGGCACTTCATAAAGAAAGGGCAGAGGGAGCAAATACAGAACTGTGGACTGTAGTCACATTAGTCACAATGAAATGTAAATAAATCTACTCAAAACCACATGCTAGACAACCCCACGAAAGTCATCCATAAACGTCACACTCCTGAGGAGGAACTGTATCTAATGACCAAACGCAGTGTGCATGGGTGTGCAAGTACGTGTGTCTACGGTCAGAGAAGACCAATATGCAGTGCTAACAGTGACTTTAAATATGGAAGGGAAAAGCCAAAAAAGTCACCTGTGCTACCAAATGCTATGTGTCTGTGGCTTCTGCCTCTGCCCGGCACAGCAGGGCTCTCTCTGAACGTCAATAAGCAAGTTCAACTAAATGGGACGCTGCGTCCCCAGCACTGACTTGTTCCCCATGAGCTGGTCTGCGGGTTATTTTCCTGAAACGGGATGTGGTACTTGAACAGAATGAAGTACAAATTTATTTTATTTAATTTACTTGTTTATTTATTTTATGGTACTCAGAATTGAACCCAGAGGCATTCTGCCTCTGAGCTATATCCCCAGATTGATCAATCTATCGATCTATCTATTTATCTATCTGTCTGTCTATCTATCTATCTGTCTGTCTGTCTATCTATCTATCTATCTATCGTTGTGAAACAGAGTCTTGCTAAATTGCTGAAGGTCTTGCTAAATTACTAAGGCTGGCTTCAAATCTGTAATCCTCCTGTCTCAGACTACCATGTACTGGGATTATGGGCATATGCCACTATGTCCAGTTTACAATATTATTTTTTAAACAGGTTTTCAGAAACAACCCCACACTTATTTCCCTCAATTTACTATAGTAAGATTAATGTACAAAATCTTTTATACATGTTCATCCATTGGTCTTATTTGCCCCAAGTCAGAAGGAACGCTCTGTAATAGAAAGGTTTTTTGTTTTTGTAGTACTGGGGATTGAACCCAGGGGCATTCTACCTCTGAGCCACACCCCCAAGCCTCTTATTCTTTTATTTTGAAACAGGGTCTCACTAAGTTGCTGAGGCTGGCTTCAAACCTGCAATCTGCCTGTCTCAGCCTCCCAAGTACTGGGATTACAAGTGTGTGCCACCACGCCTGGCTACAGGAGAAGCTTTGATCTGGAAAAACTCATGTGAAAACCGTTCTTTAAAATTTAACTGCTCTGACTCTGAGGCCAAGAAAGGGTGAAGCAGCACTTCCCTCTACCAATCCAAGACGCTAGCTTGGCCGAGTAGTTCTGATTTGGAAAGTGCCATTAAATGTGAGCAACACAGAAAGCTATCCCATGACTCCCCAAAGCCACCCTAGAGGTTTGTTTCTATAGATGTACATTACAATCTTACGAGTGACTCAGGTTGAGAGTTTATTAGAAATTTACTGAAAGTGAGTCTAGGGCTGAGTGTGTTGGTGTACACCTATAATCCCAGTACTTGGGAGGCCAAGGAAGATCACAGCTTCAAAGCCAGCCTCAGCAATTTAGCAAGATCCTCTGCAACTTAGTGAGCCCCTATTTCCAAATAAAATAGGGTTGGAATGTAGCTCAGAGGTAGAATGCCCCTGGATTCAATCACCACAAAAAAAAGTGAATCTAAGCCAGGCATGGTGGTGCATACCAGTAATCCCAGTACTTGAGAGGCTGAGACAGGAGGACCACAGGTTTGAAGACAGCCTCAGCAACTTATCAAGACTCTCAGCAACCTAGTGAAACTTTGTTTCAAAACAAGTTCTAGGGCTATAGCTTAGAGGTAGAATGCCCCTGAGTCTCTGGGCGTGGTGGCGGCACAGGCTTGTAATCCAATTGGTCTTATTTGTACTTGGAAGTACTTATTTGTACTGAAACAGGAGAATGGCAGGTTCTCAGCCATCTCAGCTACTTAGTGAAGCCCTTCACAACTTACTGAGACCCCGTTTCCAAATAAAGAATAAAAAATGGGGCTGGGGGTGTAGCTCATAGGTAGAATGCCCCAGAGTCAATCCCCAGCACCACCACCAAAAAAAAAAAAGTGAATCTATGTCAAAAGTTTCTCTCCATGAAGACTGCTCAACTTTCTCCCAGGATTCTTTACAAGTAGTGGGAATCTAGGTGCAAGAAAACTCTGGAGCAGGGAAGCTCTGGATCTTGGTGGCTCAAGGACCAGTAGCCCCGGAGCACAGGGAGAACAGTGGACTCAGGCCCCTGGTCCAGCTGCACCAACTGTGCATTTCAACGCCATCCTCAGGTAAGCCATGCGCACGCTGAAGTCTGAGACTCACAAGTCTAGATGTTATTCACATAGCTACAGCAAGACAAGGCAAGTAAATATTTTGCTTTTCAACTACCAGAATAGGTTTGTTTTGTTTTGTTTTATCAATTACCCTGGCTATAAAAGGAAAACGTGGTGCTTAGAGCCACAAGCAACCTTCAGCTATGGCGACTTCCCTGGAAAGGCTCAGAGTAGCCCAAATGGGTGTGAGGCTTCCTATCCAGTCCAAAGTTACCAGGAGGGAATGAACTCCACGTCCGTACCTGCAAAGCGCAGAGGCGCGTCTTTATCCAGGGCGATCAGGGGAGGGTCGAGCAGCACTGTGTTATCGTTCTCGGTAACTATTCCATGGTAGGTGGGCTCAAGCCATGGCTTGTGCTTGTTAACTGCATTTGAAACAAAGAAAGAAGAAACAGACGAGGTTAGAATTATTGTCGTCAACTCTCCTGCATTTGAAGGCATACTATTTTTTTTTTTTTTGGCAGTACTGAGGATTGGATTCAGGGCCTTGTGCATGCTAGGTAAGTGCTCTCCCCCTGAGCTACCCCTCAGATTCCATATCTATTACTAAAATGATAAAGCTCTCATTAGGTTGGAAGGCAACACTTTTGTTGTTATTCTGAAAATTAAACCCAGGGGTGTTCTACCTCTGAGCTACATCCCCAGCCATTTTTTATTTTGAAAGAGGGGCTTGCTAAGTTGCCGAGGGTCTTGCTAAATTGTTGAGCTGGCCTCTAACCTGCGATCCTACTGTCTCAGTCTCCCAAGTACTGGGATTACAGGCATGCGCAACACAGGCCATTTTGAACTGTGAGCATTCTCCACATACTCCATTGTTTATTACCAATCTCTCATTTTAAAACACAAACTGGGGGAGGGGGAGATAACTCAGTGGTTGAGAGCTTGCCTAGCACGACAAGCAGGCCCTGGATTCCTTCCTTGGTCCCCTCCAAAAAGTAAAAATATAAAAAATAAGTAAAACACAAACTTAGTTTGATTTGTCATTAGTAGCAATATTTGAGCCTGTAATCCCAGTACTTGGGGAGTCTCAGACAGGAAGATCGCAGGTTCCAAGACAGTCTCAAGTAGTGAGACTCTCATCACCCTAGCGAGGCCCTGTTTAAAAAAAAATAGAAGCTGGGTGTGGTGGCGCACGCTTGTAATCCCAGCATTCCGGAGGCTGAGACTGGAGGATCTGGGTTTGTGGACAGCCTCAGCTACTTAGTGAGGCACTCCACAACTTAGTGAGACCCTGTTTCAAAATAAAGAATAAAAAATAGGGCTGGGGGTATAGCTCGGAGGTAGAATGCCCCTGAGTTCAATCCCCAGTACCGCAAAAAAAAAAAAAAAAAAAAAAAAATAGGGCTGGAGGTGTAGCTTGGAGGCAGAATGTCCCTGGATTGAATTCCTAGTACCCCTCACCCACACACACAGAGGCAATATTTGATTCCAATGTATTTTCATACTTTAAGGTTTTATTAATAAAATTGCAAGCATAATAAGTAATAAAATTGGAGATTGTTCCAATATTTAAGTCCATAAGTCTCCTGACTTAAACTAAATGGATCTACTGCCTTTAACCCAATGGGAATGTAAAAATACTTGGCAGCGCAAACTGCAGAAAATCTGTGATTAGTAATAACATGGAATGTGTGGCTTGCTACCTACCATGATGGAAAGGCTGCAGCTGAAAAGTGGTTAGTGGTGCGGGGGTGGGGGGTAACTTTCTAACTATATTCCCAGCTTTTATTTCTCCCCCAGTATTCTAATTTTATAATTCAAATTGCTCAATTGCTCCTTTAAGCTGGCAGAAGAATGAAGAGATCTGGTCAGTTCCAGAGACTGAACTTTTCAATATTTAATGGATGGCATTTTTAATATTTCATCGCATTCAATTTGCATCATAAAACATTCATAGAAACAAGTGACTGATATTTCTGTAATCACCTCGCCCTCCCCCCCCCGCCCCGCCCTCAAAGTCACCAAGACAAGAGACTGCCAGCCACAAGTGCAGGCATGTGTCACCCTTGTTGCTGGTTTAGACCTGACTCAGTTCATCAGGTTCTAGATCATTAAAAACCAACAGCCCTGGGTATGGTGGTACATGCCTGCAGTCCCAGTCCTGGGAGCCTGAGAGAGGAGGATTGCAGGTTCAAGGTTCACCTCTTGTTAAGCAACTTAACAAGAGCTTGTTTTTTCTTTTTTCTTTTTATTTGGTACTGGAGAGTGAACCCAGATCTACCTCCAAGTTATACCCCCGACCTGATTTTATTTCTTATTTGGAAACAGGGTCTTACTAAGTTACAGAGGGCCTCCCTAAGATGCCGAGGCTGGCTTCAAACCTGAGCTCCTCTTGTCTCAGTCTCCCAAGTACTGGGATAGCAAATGTGCACCACCACGCCCGGCTAAGACCTTGTTTAAAAATGAAAATAGGAGCCAGGTGTGGTGGCACACCCCTGTATCCTAGTATTTGGGAGGCTGAGAACTCAAACCTATGATCCTCCTGTCTCAGCTTCGCAAGCACTGGGATTACAGGGGTGTGTTGCCACACCTGGTTAGAGTTAACTTTAAATTTAAGTTATGCCTCCTGGGCCTAGGGATGTGGCTCAGTCGTACAGCAACTGCCTAGCATGCAAAATGCCCTAGGTTCCATCCTCAAGCCCACCAAAAGAAAAAAAAAAAAAGTCAAGCATCCTAGCACATCCTAACTCTGTGGGCTAAAGAAGCTAGTCCCTTGCCCACATCACAAGCACTCGACGCAGCAGGCTGGTACCAGTGCCCACATGCTAACCACAATGTGCTTCAGCACCCCTGATGGCATGGTGATGCCAACTAACTGTTTCCCCTTCTGATGTACTCGTTTCTAAGTAGAAATCCAGTATCTCCAAGTAAAAACTGGATGAGTGCCTCTTATTTCAGAATACCTAGGTTGGTCATAGGGTACTGTAAGTAACAGCTGAATGTTTCAAGAGATTGTAGGCATTTTACCTGTAAATCCTAAATCCTAGACTGTTCTTAAGATCCTACTTTTAACCTAGAGCCAACAGAAGAATCGAATCTGCAATTAAGGACAACCACCACCAGGTGGCAACAGTGCCTTCAACTGCATGCTCCAAACTACCAGGCACTGCTGCTTACTAAAGGAGTATTAGCAGGCCTTCTCTTAAGATGATATGCATAGGAAAGTGGCTTAAACTGTATGTTTAAAATCTCTAGCTAGCCGGGCGTGGTGGCGCACGTGAGGCACTCCGCAACTTAGTGAGACCTGGTTTCAAAATAAAGAATAAAAAATAGGGCTGGGGGTGTAGCTCGGAGGTAGAATGCCCCTGGGTTCAATCCCTAGTGCCGCAAAAAAAAAAAAAAAAAAAAAAAAAAAAAATAGACATTCATTCTCTCAGTACTTCCTCAATCATAAGTTTTTGTTTGTTTAATTTGGAAACAAGGTCTTGCTAAGTTGCTGAGCAGATCTTGAACCTGGGATCCTCCTGGGATCCAGTTCTCAGTGCGGCTCAGTCTTCCACCCAGGACACCGTCGCTGCGCACAACTTATGGGCCGGTCTCAGGCCTCACCCGAAGCCAAAAGGGTGGGAAAGTGCAATTGCCTGGGTGTGTGGCGGCAGACCAGGAGGCCCTGCACGCAAGAGCTGAGACCTCTCGGATGTCCCCAGAGGGACCGCTGGGGTTCCTTGGGCATGAGGAAACATTTTCAACTGAACTAAAGTGCAAGTAGGGCACAAAGGTGGAAACGTGTATGGTCTACTCTGGGATGAGCAAGACCACGACAAATGTCCAGCTCTAAGGATGTCAGAGGACCGGCGAGACCTGTAATTTGGGCCACACTGTAAGCATCCCTGTCCTACACTCTACTGAGCTCCTGGTTCTGCACATACCAGCAGCTGTCAGGAGTTATAGACAGTGGTAGAAAAGACAGGAGCCTTGGGTGTGAAACTTTGCTAAGGTGTGAACTGTGCTTCTGACTTGCTCTGTAATTGGGAGGGGTGTGTGTGTGTGTGTGTGTGTCTGTGTTGCTAAGGGTGAAACCCAGAGCCCTGAGCACGCAAGGGAAGTGCTGGGACATTATTTAATTACCCTGTACCTAGGTAAGCACCGTAACCCAGGAAAGGCACCTGCCTTCTTCTTGGTGCCTGCCAGAGGGCCACTCAACAAGTATTTCATGATAAATAATCACCAGCTAAGTTTTAGAATAACAGCAAAGGCCAAAAGCCCAGGCCCAAGGAGACCTGTGACGAACAGGACCCACAGTTGCCCCCAGTCAGCATCGCCTAAATACTCGTCTTATAGGGAGGTAAACTCCCCAGTCTCCAACTGTTAGAGGCCTTCTTTTAGCTTTTTTATTCAACAAAGGAAAAAAGAGAGGCAGTATTCTACAGTGGTACTGTTAGGTATAAAACAAAACAAAGCAAACAAAACACCTGGCACTTTGGTTTAACCAAAGAGGAAACTTTAATCAACCAAAGTAGTGCCCCAGGCACATGAAATTAATGACTCTCCCTTTCAGCTGAGGTTATTCCCAGTAATAGGTTTGGTTAATACAACATCAGTTTCCTCTGACTTTGTGAATATACTTTAAAATTACTCCTAATTTTTGTTTCTAAAACTAAACACTTCCATAGAATCCCCAAATTCTATTAAGCACAGGTTTAAGGGTTTCTTCTCAGAATCCCAAATAAACTGGTACTGGCTTTCTACCTCCAAGCCACATCCCAGCCCTGTTTTATTTTTTATCTTGAAACAGGGTCTTGCAGCAGGGTGCAGGCTTGTAATCTCAGTACTTGAGAGGCTGAGATAGGAGGATCACAGGTTCAGTGCCAGCCTCTGCTACTTAGTGAGGCCCCCCACAACTTAGTGAGACCCTGTTTCAAAATAAAGAATAAGAATAGGACTGGAGGTATAGCTCGGAGGTAGAATACCCCTGGGATTCAATCCCCAGTTCCAAAAAAAGAAAAGAAAAAGAAAGAGGGTCTTGCTAAGTTGCTGAGGTTGGCCTTGAACCTTCAATTCCCCTGTCTCAGCCTCTCAAGTGGGATTACAGGCATGTGACACCACACCTGATTCAATTTTAAAGAGTTCTATGTATCAGACACTGCCTAGACCAGGGTTTCTCAATCTCAGCACTAGAGCATTCTGGGTCAGATAATTTCTGGTTGTGGAGCTGTCTGGTACCTTGTGGGATGTTTTGCAGCAACCAGGCCTCCAATCGCTAGATGCCACTAGCACGTACTCCACCCCCCCCAGTCACACCCCCAAACCAGGTTGAGACAAGAGTAGTCTTCAGATATTGCCCAAAATCCCCTGGAGTTCATCCCTGCTCTCTTAAAGCCACTGACTTATATCAACCTTGCTAAGGAAATCTAATATGTTCCACATCAGAGTCACCTGTACACTGTGTGTGTGTGTGTGTGTGTGTGTGTGTGTGTGTGTATTTTACTGGGGATGGAACCCAGGGGCATTCTACCTCTGAGATACACCCCCCAGACCTATTTTATTTTTTAGTTGGAAATAAAGTCTTGCTAAGTTGCAGAAGGCCTCACTAAGTTGCTGATGCTGGCTTCAAACCTGCAATTCTCCTGTCTCAGTCACAGGTTCAAGGCCCACCTGGGCAACATAGTGAGACTGTCTCACAATAAGAAATGAAGCCGGAGCCGGGTGTAGTGATGCACGATTGTAATCCCAGCATTTGGGAGGCTGAGACTGGAGGATCTGGGTTCGCCTCAGCTACCTAGTGAGGCACTCCGCAACTTAGTGAGATCCTGTTTCAAAATAAAGAATAAAAAATGGGGCTGGGAGCCGGGCGTGGTGGCGCACGCTTGTAATCCCAGCATTCGGGAGGCTGAGACTGGAGGATCCGGGTTCGCGGCCAGCCTCAGCTACTTAGTGAGGCACTCCACAACTTAGTGAGACTCGGTTTCAAAATAAAGAATAAAAATAGGGCTGGGGGGTGTAGCTCGGAGGTAGAATGCCCCTGAGTTCAATCCCCAGTACCGCAAAAAAAAAAAAAAAATTGGAACTGGGCATGGTGGCGCACGCTTGTAATCCCAGTATTCGGGAGGCTGAGACTGGAGGATCCGGGTTCGAGGCCAGCCTCAGCTACTTAGTGAGGCCCTCCCCAACTTAGTGAGACTCTGTTTCAAAATAAAGAATAAAAAATAGGGCTGGGGATGTAGCTCAGAGGTAGAATGCCCCTGAGTTCAATTCTCAGTGCCACAAAAAAAAAAAAAAACTTGGTGCTCAGTGTGTGGCTCAGCAGTTGAGCATGTGCTTTAGGGATTTCCACAGCCTTGCAGATTCTTTTTACACCATTAGGCTTATTAACTAGGTTTATCAGATGTTGTCTATCAAGTCGAGAGGGTTCCCTCTACACCTAACTTGCTGAGTGTCATGAATGAATAGTATCTAATGCCATTTCTGCGTTTACTAATATGAGCATGCAATTTTTCTTCTTTAACCTGTTGATATGGTGACTTATTGATCTCTGAATGTTGAAATAGCTTTGTATACTTGGAATAAATCCCATATGATCACAGTGTATAGTTCTTTTTAATACTTTAATTTGCTAGCATTTTCTTGAAAACTTTTTTACGTGTTTTTTAAACAACTTTACTAAGATTGTCAGTATATTTCAATTAACTTCTGTTTTTGATCTGAGCGTCCCACTGGCTTGAATATACCTGGTTTTGTACATTCCACCTCAAATACAACATGTTTCCAGAGAGCACTGGCCTGGGGTCAGGCACTGTGTGTGCTTGATTCTGCTTCCCATTCAGACTGACTTTCCAAATTGTTTAACTACATGAGTAAGGTAGCAACAGCACCAGTCACAATGTTATTTTTGAGAAATCAGGGCGCGATGATCACAAATGTGCTTTTAAAATTAGGATGAGAAGAAACCAGGAAGAATTAATGTTCCTGCTGTTAAATTTAAATGTTAAATATAGCATCCCCATACCTGAAAGACAAATGCAGTAATTCAAAGTTTAACATTAAAGAGGCAAGACCTCCTGCGCTGGGCGTGGTGGCCCACGCTTGTAATCCCAGCATTTGGGAGGCTGAGACCAGAGGATCACAGGTTCGCGGCCAGCCTCAGCTACCTAGTGAGGCACTCCGCAACTTAGTGAGACCCAGTTTCAAAAGAAAGAATAAAAAATAGAGCTGGGGATGTAGCTCGGAGGTAGAATGCCCCTGCGTTCAATCCCCAGTACCGCAAAAAATAAAGAGACAAGACCTCCTAAAGCCAAGTTCAGAACCTCTTCAGAACATGGGTTCTTTTGAGCAATCTAATACGAGCGATGAGCCCTCTTCCCCACCACCCAAGAAAAAATGTGCAAACACACAAAACACTCAACAGGTTTAAGGGACTTCCAACACCTGCAGAAGCCAATCCAGGCAAAAACCACATTCCAAAACCTATGGGAGAGCCGGGTATGGTGGCGCACGCTTGTAATCCCAGCATTTGGGAGGCTGAGACCGGAGGATCCGGGTTCGAGGCCAGCCTCAGCTACCTAGTGAGGCACTCCACAACTTAGTGAGACTCGGTTTCAAAATAAAGAATAAAAAATAGGGCTGGGGGTGTAGCTCGGAGGTAGAATGCCCCTGAGTTCAATCCCCAGTACTGAAAAAAAAAAAAAAAACCTACGGGAGAATGTATGAACTGACCTCAGACCTGGCATATTTGCCTAGCACCTCCACAAACCTGGACATCGAGCTTTAAACCTGTGTTTCTTTTTTTTTTCTTTTTTTGTACTGGGGATTTAACCCAAGGGCCTTCTACCCATTCTACTTCTGAGGTACAACCTCAGCCTTTTTATTTTGAAACAGGATCTCACTAAGTTGTTTGAGCTGTCCTCAAACCTACAATCCTCCTGTCTCAGCCTCCCAAGTACTGGGATTACAGGTATGCACCACTGTGCCTGGTTAAACCTACATTTAATTTATGCTGGTGGTTTTAACATTTTACTTGTATTTAATGGTCTTCAGCAACTATATTTTAGTTCATGGAGGCTTCCCCTTGCACTATCCCAGGAAAGAGACCAGGAAGAAACACAAATAAGGAGGCACACCATTGCTATGCTTTTAGACAGCTGTCTGGTGACACCAAATGTTTGAAAGTAACAAAAAGGGCACACACCTATAATCCCAGTACTTGGGAGACTGAGACAGGAGAATCACAGGTTTGCGGCCAGCCTCAGCAACTTAGTGAGGGCCTCAGCAACTTAGTGAGACCCTGTTTCCAAATAAGAAATAAAATCTGTCTGGTGGTGTAACTCAGAGGTAGAATGTCCCAGGGTTCCACCCTCAGTACCACACACACACACACACACACACAAAAAGGAACAAGAAGTGAATCTGAAGCTGAGTAACAGGGTTTGCTCTGAATACGGGCAAGGAGTGCACATGCTGCCTCTGGGACTGTGTCCCTCATCAGTGGTACACAGGGGTATTGCTTCACTTGGTAGGTGAAATAATCCAACAGCCTCACTTCACAGTCTGGAGAAAGATGAAAAGGAGGCCCGCTAGCTAGACGTGCAGGTAGGTGGGTGGATAGGCAAATGAGAGGTTTTACTGGTTTCCTTCTTATTTATTTATTTAGACGGGGCCTTGCTATATTGCCCAGGCTGGTCTCCAGCTCCTGGGCTCAAGTGATCAGAGAGCTGAGATCTTCCAGCCTCAGCCTCCAGAGTCACTGGGACTACAGGTACACACCACCTAAACCAACAGAGATCCCTTCTTTAAACAAGTTCCAGCTTTATCCTACAGACAGTCCAAAATTTTGCTCAATGGATACACCATCTACAGCAGAGTAGAATCCAGCCCTAAGCCTTCAAGGACAGTTAATATTTTATTCATTTTTATCATAAATAGGCATATTTTAAAGAAGTCTCCAATAACAAGCCTCTGTGTGTGTGTGTGTGTGTGTGTGTGTGTGTCTAATGTTTACATTGAGGCTGGGGGTGTAACTCAGTAAGAAGAGCACTTGCCTGGCTGATGTGAAACTCTGAGTTTGATCCCCAATATTGGGGGGAAAAAAGTTTACACTGTGTTGGGGACAGACCTCAGTGGTAGAGTGTATGTTTAGCAGGGTTCAATCCCCAACACTAAAAAAATTAAGTTTGTATTGAAAGGGGCTACCCTTCAACTACCCATTCGCTCATTTTTCTACCACTCACATTTTCATTAAAGGTTATATTTTACTTCCCAAAGTATCTTTTTCTTCTTTTTTATTAAAATTTTCAAAATAATTTTCCAAAGTATTTTAGTATCAGATTCACAAACCTCTAGAATCTAGCACATAAAAATGTTTTAGTGAGCCAGGTGTGGTGGCGCATGCTTGTAATCCCAGTACTTGGGAGGCTGAGACAGGAGGAGTTCAGGTTCACAGCCAGCCTTAGCTACTTAATGAAGCCCTCCACAACCTAGGGAGACCCTGTTTCAAAAGAAAGAATAAAAAATAGGGCTGGATGTGGAGCTCCGAGGTAGAATGCCCCTGGGTTCAATCCGAGTTCTGGGTGGGGGGCGGGGGATAGCAGGCCAAGCACCAAGCACCAACCCAAAACATAATTAGCAAGCTGGGCCCAGTGGTCCACACCTATAATCCCAGAGCTTGGGAGGCTGAAATAGAAAGATTGCAGGTTTGAGAGCCGGGCGTGGTGGTGCACGCTTGTAATCCCAGCATTCGGGAGGCTGAGACCGGAGGATCCGGGTTCGCGGCCAGCCTCAGCTACCTAGTGAGGCCCTCTGCAACTTAGTGAGACTCGGTTTCAAAATAAAGAATAAAAAATAGGGCTGGGAGTATAGCTCGGAGGTAGAATGCCCCTGAGTTCAATCCCCAGTACCGCAAAAAAAAAAAAAAAAAAAAAAAAAGAAAGATTGCAGGTTTGAGGACAGCCTCAGCAACTTAGTGGGACCCTGTTTAAAAAAAAAAAAAAGTCTTACTAAGTTGCCACGCACTGGCCTCGAACCTGCACTTTTGTCTCAGTCTCCCAAGCAAGTATGAGGATTACAGGCGTGCACTACCACACCAGGCTGGAAATCCTCATTTATTAAAACAAGCATCTAAACTGGACCTGGCGGCGCACACCTGTGATCCCAGGGACTTGAGAAGCTGAGGCAGTAGGGTCACAAACTCAAGGCCAGCCTCAGCAACTCTCAAGAAATAAAAGGCTGAAGTGCAGCTCAGTGGTAGGACACTCCTGGATTTAATCTCCAGTGTCAAAAAAAACAATGAAAACAAACAAAAACCCCGAGTACCCTAACAGGGCAGGAGAGACCAAACCTAGGAGACACAAGCTACCCCCCTCTGATGCCACAGGGCTCCCTAACCTGGCGCCAGCCCACTCTTCAGATGTCTCCTGCCAATTTACAGCTCCTGGCACCGCACTGGAGGCCGTCTGGGTCAGCATGATCGGTTTGGAACGTTCTTTAGGAGACGATGCACTCCTCACCGAGAACCCTGTGTCACAGAAGGCTCAGGAATAGAAGCCATCTGGAGCTTTCTTATCCTTCCCGGGACTCACACTGACTCTAAAATGCCCTCTGAACACCCCCACTCCCCCCCTTTGCTAGAGATCTCTCTTCAGCCCCCTTTCCATATCCACTAAGTATATGTAAGTATATGTTTCCAGGTTGGTTCCCCCCCCCATGTGTGTGTGCGTGTGTGTGTGTGTGTGTGTGTGTGTGTGTATATATATATATATATGGGACTGAACCCAGGGGCATTCTGCCACTGAATTATGCTCCACTCTATTTATTTTATATTTTGAAACAGGCATGCACCCCACTCCTGGGGTTTCCAGATTTCCAGGACTGCTCCCTTAGCATTAAATCACAACCCACCTGCTCCAACTTTCCATTTTCTCATTCCCTGCTAAAACTGGGCTACTGCTGATCGGAGATGCTAATTTGAGTTGTGTGCTAATGATAATAGTGAATTAAGGTATCCGCACCTGCATTTGCAAAGAACTTCAATGATTTCACACAAAAGTAAAAATCATGGTAAGAAAGGCAGGCACCTGCCAGGCGTGGTGGAGCACACTTGTAATCTCAGTACTTGGAAGGCTGAGACAGGAGGATTGCAGGTTTGGAAACAACCTTAGCAAGTAGTGAGATTCATCAATCTAGCGAGACCGTTTCAAAATAAAAAATAAAATAAAATAAAAATAGGGCTGGGGGGTGCATCTCAGAGATAGAATACCTGTGGGCTCAATCCCCAGCTCCTCCCTCTCTCTCTCTCTCTCTCTCTCTCTCTCTCTCTCTCTCTCACACACACACACACACACACACACACACACACGCAGGCAAGCACCTTACAAACTGGTGGAGAAAAGTAATTTTGGGAACAGAGCTGCTTACACCCCTCAGTTCACATCTTACATGTGTCTGGTCACCTTCACCAAAAGGCCAGCCACACAAACTACTCAGAGTACCCATGTGTTCATGCACTTTTCTACAGAATTAAATGTATAACACAATAGGAACAACTTCACTAACAAACCACTGTTAGAACATTTCAAAGTGTTGGTGTGCACACATTCATTTATCAATGAACTCTTACAATGCCAATCAGAAATCTAGTTGTACCACAAAGTGCATGTCTTGATTTTTCTTAAATTTCCTACTTTGCAATGTTATCAGAAAATACAGGCCAGGCTTGCCCTTTTCTTTCTTCTTTATCATTATAACATTTGTCTTGAATTTAAATGGGACAGGGCACTGTCCTGAATTGTAACATAATAGTCGGTGGTAATTTCCAAGTCCTGTTTTTTTCAGTCCCCTGACCTTCACATACAATAGGAAACTTTATCATATATAGTTCAAAAAGAGCACAGAGCATTCAAGAGCCGCTGACATTCATTATCGATGCAAACAGTCCTTAACAGCTGCTACCCAAAATACCATCAGGAGCTATGATTATCTATAAAGCCATAAAGGCTACTCAGAACAATCAAGATTCTGTCCTTACTGCCTGGGGTTTTGTTTTGTTTTTCTCCTTTGTTATCTAAGTTCCTACAATACTAATCATAGCAAGATTAATGCTTTTACATGGAGTTCTTACATTATTTATAAAATAATTGTAACATTTTATGATGAACAGAAAATGAAGCCCCTGAGTCATATTTTGCCACTGAAATTCTCAAGAAGCACATTTATTTTTATTAGAAAGAGAAGACCCAGCTACCTAGTTAGGCGCTCCCCAACTTAGTGAGACCCTGTTTCAAAATAAAGAATACAAAATAGGGCTGGGGGTATAGCTCAGATAGAATGCCCCTGAGTTCAATCCCCAGTACTGCAAAAAAAAAGAAAGAGAAGAATCAGTCGGGCGTGGTGGTGTATACCTGTAATCCCAGTACTTGGGAGGCTGAGACAGGAGGATTGTAAGGTTCGAGAACAGCATCAGCAATATAGTGAGACTCTCAGCAACCTAGTGAGACCCTGTTTCCAAACAAGAAAAAAAAAAAAGGTCTGTGGGTGTAGCTTGGAGGTAGAATGCCCCTGAGTTCAATCCCCAGGACCCCCCCCCCCCCAAAAAAAGAAGAATCAATGCAACAATGAGAGAACTAGAGTCCAAGGTGGGGCAATATCCTAAATCCCAGGACACTGAGAAGGCTTACAGTACTGCCAACCTACACTACGCATCTTTAAGGAACTTGTGAAGCACACAAAAACTTGGATTCAGCCAGGTGTGGTGGTGCACACCTGTAATTCCAGAACTTGGGAGGCTGAGACAGGAAGACCCCAGGCTCCTGACCGGCCTCCACAAGTTAGTGAGACCCTCAGAAACTTAGTGAGATCTGTTTCAAAATAAAAAATGAAAAGAGTTGGATGGGGGTGTAGCTCAGAGGTAGAATGGCCTGGATTCCATCCCCAGTACCAAAAACAAAACTTGGGATTTGCAAAATGGGAAAAAGACAGGCAAAGCCAGCTATAGCTCTATGAGTGACATTGAGGAGGGACAAATTTGAGTCTGGTCTTTTTGCCTTTATAGGAAAATTGCAAAAGCTGGTGACATTATTCACAAAAACAGGTTATCTAACAAAAAAAATTTGTGTGTGTGTGTGTGTGTGTGGTACTGGTGATTTGGTGATTGAACCCAGGGGCATTTCTACCTTGGAGATACACCCCCAATCATTGATTCATTGATTGATTGATTGTGTAATGCTGGGCATAGAACTCAGGGGCATATTCTACCTCCAAGCTATACCCCAGCTTTATTTTATTTGGAAACACAGTCTCACTCAGTTGCTAGAGAGCCTCACTAAATTGCTGAAGCTGGCCTCAAAACTGCAGTCCTCTTATCTCAGCCTCCAGAGTGCTGGGATTACAGGCATGTACCACCATACAAGGCTTGTTTTTTATTTTTTGTTTTTTGGTGGTGGTACTGGGGATTGAACCCA
The DNA here is from genome assembly GCA_004027655.1 of Graphiurus murinus. Lineage (NCBI taxonomy): Eukaryota > Metazoa > Chordata > Mammalia > Rodentia > Gliridae > Graphiurus > Graphiurus murinus. The sequence goes on along the minus strand of PVLC010013360.1, from coordinate 71 downwards.
GGGGCATTCTACCTCTGAACTACAACTCCAGTCCTATTTTTCTTTTTCTTTTTTTTTTTTTTTTTTTTTTT